>CM040126.1:413767595-413966153 GCA_022559845.1 Amorphophallus konjac
CTCCCTTTGGGCCGTGTGTGCCTTGGACACCCAGTGGAGTTCCGTGACCGTGTTTTGGGGTGTCTGGAGGTTCCGTTTACCTCGTTTTGCGTGCCCGTGCGCTTAAGGGTCCGGGTGACCTTTTAGCGGCCGTTCGCATTGTGTTGGTCTCCGGTCGACCCGGTTGGGACCCAATGGTCGACCTCCGGCCTTGTGAGTGTCCTGGACACCCCGTGGGTTCTGTGTTTGTGTTTTTGGGGTGTCAAGAGGGACCGTGTTACTTCGATTAGCGTGCCCGCAGGTGTGGTGGGTCCGGGTGACCCCATGTGTTCCGGGCTCTTGTGTTACGCTTGATCGAGTCACCGTGTATCGGTGTGCGTGCGGTGGGGTCTCCCCCGCATATCGTGGGTTTCTTTGGAAGGCGATTCCCATGTGGGCCATGTGTTTGGCCTTGGACTGCGAGTCCAGTTATCCGGCCTGGGGCTGGAGGTTTCCCGCTTGCTTCAAGATGGGAAATCGTCGTGGCGGCTTGTGTGCTACCTTGGGAATCGTGCTTCTATGCTTTCCGGGTGGCCCGTGTGGGTGGCCTTAGTCCCTTGCGTTCCCTTCCCGAGGGGGTGGTCTTGGCGACTCGTGTGTTGTCTCGGTACTCGTGCTACCGTGGTTTTAGACCTAGAGATTGGACTAGATTGACGGCCTTGTGCTGTCACGTGCAACGGTCTTGACCCCGAGTCTTGTGACTCAAGGACCGTTGGGTGTAGTGCGTTTAGAGGACTGTCCAGAGTCCAGTGGCTTAGCGTCACTTGAGTTTTCTCGACTCTCACGCACGGTGCGTGCGTGACCGTGGACTGCGAGTCCTGTTTCTTCTCCGACTGTGGTCGCCGTGCGACGGGGCCGGTACGTGGGGTGGTCCCCGTACGTCGTCGGATTCGGACGTTGTTTTCCGTTGAGTTGAGAGTCTACTCCTTCAGTGACCCTCCACTAGTCGTAGCCTACCAGTACGCGTGTGCTGGTCGCACCAGGGAGTGGTGTACGGGCTTACCCTTAGAGGCGGTTTGTGGACCGGTTGCCGTCGGGCCCCACGTCTTGCAGCCAGAGTCCGGCTGAGGGGAAAATCAGTCAGATGGCCAGACCAGGGACGCGTGGTCTGTGTGTGCACACGTGGTTGGGGGCGGTTGGACCCACGTCGACGGGCGTGACCCCAGCTAGTCACTTGTTTGTGGTTACTTGTACGGTGTTCGCGCCTCGGGTAGGACCTACCATGTCAGGCGGTTCACCTGCGGTGCGGTGTAAGACGTCAGGGGACGCTACCGGCTGTGCTTCTAGTGGGCGGTACTCCTGTCGAGTTGGGAGTGACAGACTACCAGTTTTCGTGGTTTTGACCTTCGGGTTTTCGGTCGTGTCGACCGTTGAGTCCTTCGGCTGTCTTGCCGTGGCGCGTGTGTTGGTCTTCGCGTCGTGAGTCTAGCGCTAGTGGCTTTACCGAGGTTCCATCTTGTGGTGCGGTACCCGCGATCGGATGGTCGGGGTTGCACCTTGGACAGCGTGTCCAGGTCGGCTGTGTCCGGGGGACAGGCCTCTGCGGCATGGTTGCCGTGTGTTGTTACTTCGGTAGGCGGTACTAGCGTGGTTTGGTAGCTTCGTCTGCGCGATCGAGGTGTACCTTCCGGTACAGTAGGAGTAGCTGTAGTGCCGAGTTTTTTTGACCGGCCACCGGTTTGCTGTTCCTGCTATAGTTGTAGCTCTCCTTTCCGCTACCGCCGTTGTTTCCGGTTGGGGTTCCGCGGGATCCCTGCTGAGTCTCTGTTTTGGAGACTCATTCCCTGCTTTTCAGGTGTGGCGGTTCTTCCGCAAGGTTCGTGGGTGCGGATCGGAGGTTCGCAATTGCCAGCTTGTCGGGCCGAGTGTTCACTTGGCATGTGGTACGTTTTACTGCTTTAGACTGTACTTTCTGTTGGACTGGACTCTGTTGTAGCTGTAGTTGTTCTTTCTTTCAGCTGGTTGTTGTTGGTTGTCCTGCTTTATTTCCTATTTCTTTGTGCCTCCACACTCCTTTTAGCCCTTCCGAGCCCTCCCGGCTCGTGGGCGGCGGTGCGAGTCTCGGGTTATCGGGCCTTCCCGGTAATCAGATTCTCGGGTCGTTACAGCTGGTATCAGAGCGGTGGTTGTGCACGTACATAGGAATTCAAAATATTGCAGTGATCAGAGTCCATAAGGTCCAGTACAGTCGGCAGCTGGCTTAGGGTTTTGTGTTCGCTTTCCGCCTTGTTTCTCGCTTGAGAGCTTGAGTGCGCTGTGCGGCGCTGTGAAGGTGGTTGCTGTCCGCGGCTTTCATGCCAGCATGGACTCTAAGGATCGAGGTCGAGAGCCTTCTCCCTCATCGGTGGTGGCCCTGGTTGTGCTGCGTTGGGCAGAGGTTGCTGGTAGGCGCGAGTTCGCGGTGCTGCGTTCGAGGAACCTGCAGTGTGGTCAGGTGGCTGGAGAGGGTTTTTCTTGGTTAAGTGGCCATGAGCGTGCTTTGAGAGAGCTGCTGTCGCTTTTGGCCACTCCAGCTTGAGGTTTGTCCAGCTCCTGAGGTGTTCTGATCGAGAAGTGTGCTCCGGTGAGCGGAATGTCTTCTCGGTGAGCTGCTGACTTGTCGAGCCTGATGTCCTTGTCGTGCTCTGTGGTGTCAGAAGTGACGTGTCGGTCCCGATTGTTTTGCGGATTTCGAGGCAGGATTGGGTTGTGGTGTCCCAGTAAGTCTTGCTCCTGCGCTCTTGTGTGCGATTGGGTTGTGTTCGCTCTGGAGTTGGCTTGAGATGTGAAGGCTCCATGGTGAGTTCGGGACTCGAAAATGAGCATCGGCGGTTGTTGTTATGGCTCATGTTGCGGCTCTTGGCATGCCGTGTTGCAGTTCGAGGAATTGCAGCGGTGGTGCATCGAGAGGTGCTGTAATTGTGATCCGACGTGACACTCGTCGAGTGTGTCGGAGGTGCTGACCTGATGGAAGTGATGGTTTTCCTTGGTGCTGGATGGTGCTGTTTCCAGCGTGCGCGAGGTTCGAGGTCAGGTCGAGCGTGGAGTCCTTCCGTTGGTCGGAAGTGCGTTTGGTCTCCCCTTTGGTTGGAGAGATTGTGTTGGGTTAAGGATCGTCGTCTTGCATTGTGTGTTCGGATTGGTTGGCCTTGTGTGCCATGAAGTCCGTGCGAGACGTGCTCCTTGTCTTGGCAGGGTGGTTGCCTGTGAGAAGCCGTGCCCATTCCCTTATTGTGTGAGGGTGTGCTGGCGCTTTTCCGGAAGGACGAGTGCTGGTTGGGCGGTGTTTTGCTTTCTCGGCTGTGCGCGCGGATCTGAGTGCGCAGCGGAAGCGTAGTGGGCTTGTAACCCATTGGTTCAGGATCGTAGCGTTGGTTGCTACGGGCGGATTCCTGAATTTGCGTTGAGCATCAGAGGATTGGTTCCTCGGTGTGAAACGTGTTGTTGCCGTGCCGTTGCCCGAGATATCGTGGTGGTGGGCACTGGCAGGATGGAGTGTTAGGGAAGTGCTAGCTGGTGCGCCGCATGAGTGCCCTGTTCCTGTGTTGGAAGCTGTGTCAGGCGTCGGTGTTGGACCTGGATGAGGTTGTTGAGGATGTCGCCTGACGTTGGTCGAGGATGTGTTGGTCAGAGTCGGTGGCTTGGCGCCCGACTTGTGTTCCCAGTCGTGTCCTCGGATGAGATCGTGCTTTGAGGAAGTGGTCTCTGGCAGGCCGTGGGTTCCTGTTGGTTCTACGGTCTTGTCGGATTGTGGCGGTGAGATGTTTGTTGCTTTGGTAGTCCTTGATAGGACGTTGGTGTCGTAATGGTTATCCCTGGTTGGTGACCAGCATGGGATGGTTTCCCTGTGAGTCTGAGTCCAGTGAGGTGATGACTGAAGACACCAGGATCCGTCATTTGGCTTCGTCGTGCTGCTCGAGATGTGGCATCGGTCTGTGTGGGAGTCGACGGATGGCTTGCTGAGGTTTGGAATGTTTCCTTTAGACCCGGTCGAGGACCAGAAAAGAAGAAAGAAGCTGAGCAAGCGGAGGTTTTCCGTTGACGAGCATTTGGTGACCAGTATATGGTCTTTTCAGAGACAGAAGATGCTGGTTGTTGGGGCTCGAGCGTGGCGAGAGCCGTGTGCCAGCGAGACCTTTGGTGGTCGTTTCTGTGATGTGCCGTTCCAGATGGGATCTGGACTCTGTCGAAGTTTGTCTTCTGACAAGAGTTGGCACGGTGTTATGTCCGGCTTTCGGCTTGCCATGTGTGAGGTGTTCCTTGGTGTGGAGCCGATGAGCTGGTTGCGGTCTGTTGGGATGACTGCTTGAGCTGGTGGAGGCTCTGTTTTGGTTGCTCCCTTGAGGAGGGTATGCGATCTATCAGCTGGCTGCGAAGCTGATGTGCGATTTGTGTGCCGTCCATCGGATGAATCGGTAGCTGTTGTTCGTGTCGAGGGTTGTGATTCCTCGGTGAGCGAGATCGTGGCTGCGGCGCCATGATTGGTTCTCGCGTTGTCTGAGGTGATGTCGGACTGTGTCCTTTGCTATATGCCTGCTCTGTTGGCCTGTGTGCTCGGCGCGAGGAGCGAGGTGTTGCTTGTGATTGTAAGTCTGGCTGTGTCCCTCAGGATTGGTGTTTTCGTGAGAATCGAGGTTTTCTGTGCTGGGGCTCTGACAGCGTGTCAGTTGGTTCAGTGTTCTTCCCCTGTGACTTCGTGCTTGGTCCTGAATTTCGAGGACGAAATTCCTTTAAGGGGGGAGGGCTGTAATGCCCCGGGTTTTCGGATCCTTCTTATCGGGTTTCAGATCTGATTTTTCGGAGTGTCCGACTCCGTTGTGTCCGAAATTTCGTTTCGGACATCTTTCGTGTTCGAATCGACGCGATCCGGAGTCGTTTCGGAGGCCCGGAGGCTTTCCGCGGCTTTTTCCGGATGTGTTTTCCGATTCCCGGCGTGGGTTTCGGCTTTCCCTTCGGAACCTCGTTGCGGGTGAACCGGGCCGTTCACCAGGGCGCGAGTGGTACCGTTGCGATCGGTGTGTTCCGAGGATCGCAAGGGTGTGTTCCGTGTGGCCCGTGTGGGTGGCCTTAGTCCCTTGCATTCCCTTCCCGAGGGTGTGGTCTTGGCGGTTTGTGAATTGTCTCGGTACTCGTGCTACCGTGATTTTAGACCTAGAGATTAGACTGGATTGACGGCCTTGTACTGTTGCGTACAACGGTCTTGACCCCGAGTGTAATGCCCCGGGTTTTTTGGATCCTTCTTATCGGGTTTCGGATCTGGTTTTTTGGAGTGTCTGACTCCGTTGTGTCTGAAATTTCGTTTCGGACATCTTTCGTGTTCGGATCGGCGCGATCCGGAGTCGTTTCGGAGGCCCGGAGGCGTTCCGCGGCTTTTTCTGCGTGTGTTTTCCGATTCCCGGCGTGGGTTTCGGCTTTCCCTTCGGAACCTCGTTGCGGGTGAACCGGGCCGTTCACCAGGGCGCGAGTGGTACCGTTGCGATCGTTACGTTCCGAGGATCGCAAGGGTGTGATTTTCTATTTTTATGGATTTTTCCGAAATTCCGGGTTTTCCCTATATATAAGCCTTTTCTCTCTCCCCCTCTCATTTCTCTTTTCTCCCCCTCTCTCTTCTCACGTTCTCTCCTCTCTCCCTCTCTCTCCGGCGGCCGACGGGGCGGAGTACGGGCGAGGTGGGGACGGCGCGGGCGAGGCACGGGCGAGGATAGATGAGGATCGAGGCGGTGGAGGCGCGTGGAAGCTCGGCCATGAGTTCGTGGAACGGCGAGGCTTCAACGGCGTTTTCTTCGTGAATCGGCGTCCACGGTGCGCGTAATCTTCGGTGGAGGTAGGGTGATGGACCCTCAGCCCGTGTACTTCCTTTCCCGCGAGTTTCGTAGGCCGTGGTGAGCCGAGCGGGCTAAACGGGGCGTTTCGGGCAAAATGTGTGTTTTCGGGGTGTGAGCCGGATCTCCCGTTCTCTGGTGTTTTTGGGTGATCCAGAAGTTTAGATGCATGCCTAGGGGCTTGGGGAAGGTTTCCCCTTTTGTTTCCCCTTCACCTGGGGGTGAACGGGGCGTGGCATTGCTTTTCCCGCGGTTTCTACCGTTTTCGGGCGCGGACTGAGAACGCGCTATACTCCAGTAGCGCGTTCTTGTTCGTCGCGCTGCCCCGTCCGAGCGCGTTCATCGGAGAAGATGAACAGTGAGGCGGTTCCCGTCGCGCTATGGTGTCCTAGAGCGTTTTGCGTTGTCGCGCTAGGGATACCTAGCGCGATCTGCGCTGTCGCGCTAGGGATACCTAGCGCGATGATCCTTGTCGCGCTAGGGATACCTGGCGCGATGCTCCCTGTTGCGCTAGGGTTCCCTAGCGCGTTCCGGCTTGTCGCGCTAGGTGATCCTAGCGCGATCTTACCTGTTGTCTTGTGCTCCCTTTGGGCCATGTGTGCCTTGGACACCCAGTGGAGTTCCGTGACCGTGTTTTGGGGTGTCTGGAGGTTCCGTTTACCTCGTTTTGCGTGCCCATGCGCTTAAGGGTCCGGGTGACCTTTTAGCGGCCGTTCGCATTGTGTTGGTCTCCGGTCGACCCGGTTGGGACCCAATGGTCGACCTCCGGCCTTGTGAGTGTCCTGGACACCCCGTGGGTTCTGTGTTTGTATTTTTGGGGTGTCAAGAGGGACCGTGTTACTTCGATTAACGTGCCCGTAGGTGTGGTGGATCCGGGTGACCCCATGTGTTCCGGGCTCTTGTGTTACGCTTGATCGAGTCACCGTGTATCGGTGTGCGTGCGGTGGGGTCTCCCCCGCATATCATGGGTTTCTTTGGAAGACGATTCCCATGTGGGCCATGTGTTTGGCCTTGGACTGCGAGTCCAGTTATCCGGCCTGGGGCTGGAGGTTTCCCGCTTGCTTCAAGATGGGAAATCGTCGTGGCGCCTTGTGTGCTGCCTTGGTAATCGTGCTTCTATGCTTTCCGGGTGGCCCGTGTGGGTGGCCTTAGTCCCTTGCGTTCCCTTCCCGAGGGGGTGGTCTTGGCGACTCGTGTGTTGTCTCGGTACTCGTGCTACTGTGGTTTTAGACCTAGAGATTGGACTAGATTGACGGCCTTGTGCTGTCACGTGCAACGGTCTTGACCCCGAGTCTTGTGACTCAAGGACCGTTGGGTGTAGTGCGTTTAGAGGACTGTCCAGAGTCCAGTGGCTTAGCGTCACATGAGTTTTCTCGACTCTCGCGCACAGTGCGTGCTTGACCGTGGACTGCGAGTCCTGTTTCTTCTCCGACTATGGTCGCCGTGCGACGGGGCCGGTACGTGGGGTGGTCCCCGTACGTCGTCGGATTCGGACGTTATTTTCCGTTGAGTTGAGAGTCTACTCCTTCAGTGACCCTCTACTAGTCGTAGCCTACCAGTATGCGTGTGCTGGTCGCACCAGGGAGTGGTGTACGGGCTTACCCTTAGAGGCGGTTTATGGACCGGTTGCCGTCGGGCCCCACGTCTTACAGCCAGAGTCCGGCTGAGGGGAAAACCAGTCAGAGGGCCAGACCAGGGACGCGTGGTCTGTGTGTGCACACGTGGTTGGGGGCGGTTGGACCCACGTCGACGGGCGTGACCCCAGCTAGTCACTTGTTTGTGGTTACTTGTACGGTGTTCGCGCCTCGGGTAGGACCTACCACGTCAGGCGGTTCACCTGCGGTGCGGTGTAAGACGTCTGGGGACGCTACCGGCTGTGCTTCTAGTGGGCGGTACTCCTGTCGAGTTGGGAGTGACAGACTACCAGTTTTCGTGGTTTTGACCTTCGGGTTTTCGATCGTGTCGACCGTTGAGTCCTTTGGCTGTCTTGCCGTGGCGCGTGTGTTGGTCTTCGCGTCGTGAGTCTAGCGCTAGTGGCTTTACCGAGGTTCCGTCTTGTGGTGCGGTACCCGCGATCGGATGGTCGGGGTTACACCTTGGACAGCGTGTCCAGGTCGGCTGTGTCCGGGGGACAGGCCTCTGCGGCATGGTTGCCGTGTGTTGTTACTTCGGTAGGCGGTACTAGCGTGGTTTGGTAGCTTCGTCTGCGCGATCGAGGTGTACCTTCCGGTACAGTAGGAGTAGCTGTAGTGCCGAGTTTTTTTGACCGGCCACCGGTTTGCTGTTCCTGCTGTAGTTGTAGCTCTCCTTTCCGCTACCGCCGTTGTTTCCGGTTGGGGTTCCGCGGGATCCCTGCTGAGTCTCTGTTTTGGAGACTCATTCCCTACTTTTCAGGTGTGGCGGTTCTTCCGCAAGGTTCGTGGGTGCGGATCGGAGGTTCGCAGTTGCCAGCTTGCCGGGCGGAGTGTTCACTTGGCATGTGGTACGTTTTACTGCTTTAGACTGTACTTTCTGTTGGACTGGACTCTGTTGTAGCTGTAGTTGTTCTTTATTTCAGCTGGTTGTTGTTGGTTGTCCTGCTTTATTTCGTATTTCTTTCTGCCTCCACATTCCTTTTAGCCCTTCGAGCCCTCCCGGCTCGTGGGCGGCGGTGCGAGTCTCGGGTTATCGGGCCTTCCCAGTAATCGGATTCTCGGGTCGTTACACCGAGTCTTGTGAGTCAAGGACCGTTGGGTGTAATGCGTCTAGAGGACTGTCCAGAGTCCAGTGGCTTAGCGCAACTTGAGTTTTCTCGACTCTCGCGCAGGGTGCGTGCGTGACTGTGGACTGCGACGGTGCTGGTACGTGGGATGGTCCCCGTATTTCATCGGGTTCGGACGTTGTTTTTTGTTGTCTTGAGAGTCTACTCTCTCAGTGACCCTCCACTAGTCGTAGCCTGCTTACACGCGAGTGGTCCCACCAGGGAGTGGTGGAGAGGCTACCCTTAGAGACGGTTTGTGGACCGGTTGCCGTCGGGCCCCACGTCTTGCAGCCAGAGTCCGGCTGAGGGGAAAACCGGTCAGAGGGCCAGACCAGGGACGCGCGGTCTGTGTGTGCACACGTGGTTGGGGGCGGTTGGACCCACGTCGACGGACGTGACCCCAGCTAGTCACTTGTTTGTGGTTACTTGTACGGTGTTTGTGCCTTTGGTAGGAGCTACCACGCCAGGCGGTTCACCTGCGGCGCGGTGTAAGACGTCAGGGGACGCCACCGGCTGTGCTTCTAGTGGGAGGTACTCATGTCGAGTTAGGAGTGACAGACTGTCAGTTTCCGTGACTTTGACCTTCGGGTTTTCGGTCGTGTCGACCGTTGTGTTTTCAGTTGTTTCGCCGCGGCGCGTGTGTTGGTTTTCGCGCCGTGGGACTAGTGCTAGTGGCTCTACCGAGGTCGCGTCTTGTTGTGCGGTACCCGCGATCGGATGGTCGGGGTTGCACCTTGGACAACGTGTCCAGGTAGGCTGTGTCCGGGGGACAGGCCTCTACGGCGTGGTTGCCGTGTATTTTTACTTCGGTAAGCGGTACTAGTGTAGTTCGGTAGCCTCGACTGCGAGGTCAGGGTGTGTTTCTGGTACAGTAGGAGTAGTTGTAGTGCCGTGTTTCGACCGGCCACCGGGTTTACTGTTCCTGCTGTTGCGGTTACTCTCGTAGCCTTCCTTTTCGGTACCGCCATTGTTTCCAGTTGGGGTTCCGCGGGATCCCTGCTGAGTCTCTGTTTTGGAGACTCATCCTCTGCTTTTCAGGTGTGGCGGTTCTTCCTCGAGGTTCTAGGGTGCGGAGCGGAGGTTCTCAGTTGCCAGCTCGCCGGGCCGAGTGTTCACTCGGCATGTGGTACACTTTACTGTTTTAAGCTGTACTTTCCGTTGGACTGGGCTCTGTTATAGCTGTAGTTGTTTATTTATTTCTGTTATTGGTTGTCCTGCTTTATTTCCTATTTCTTTGTGCCTCCACACTCCTTTTAGCCCTTCCGAGCCCTCCCGGCTCGTGGGCAGCGGTGCGAGTCTCGGATTATCGGACCTTCCCGGTAATCGGATTCTCGGGTCGTTACAGTATAGCAACTAGATCTCTAACTCTTTAGACGTCAAATCCACTTTTGGTTATGTTTTTCTTTTGGGGCCAAACAAACTATTCTTGCAAGGAATATTATGAAGGCTGTAGCTCTTGATTCTACTTATTCTGAAGTCGAATGGTTAAAAGAACTTTTAATTGAGATATCTTTGGTACCCTCTCCTATACCTCCAATCACAGTTCATTTTGATTCCAAAGTTGTAATCGATAGATTTCTATAAAAAAATTGGTGAACACTAAAATGAATATACATATCAAAGTCAGAGAAAAATATGTTAAGAGATTTGAAAAATAGAGTGTTGTTTCTTTGCAACATATTGCTACTGGCAACAACCATGTAGATTGCCTACTAAAAGTTTGAATATGATAAAAGTCTTTTAGGCCCCTTTTGATAACCGGGTGAGGATAGTTAATCGACTCCGAACGATCGATTAACTCACCCGACCCCGATTAGGTATGCATGTGTGAGGGGGAGGCGAGGGGGAGGCGGGGCCCACCTGCTCCCTGGTTGCGCTAACCGGCCGACAAGTCGGCTATCAAAGCGGCCCTTAGTTATCGAGGGGATGAGACTTAACCTATAACTTAACCTATAAAGGACCTTTCGGTGGTGGGAACCTAATCTCTGTGATAGGAGACCCTTTGAATTAGGTTCAATATGATAATAACAAGTTGATTGGTTAGTCTGGGAGCACATTGAGAATATTTTGATATAGGAATCTTGTATTCCATCCTATTCCTACGATGATTTGTGCTCCTATGCAGTGGTAAGGAAGAACATAACTTTGAACAAGACTCAGGAGGAATTTCTCGAGTTGTGACTCTACACAAATTCTTAGAGGGGATCTCCTATGCGAGAGCATATGTACACAGTCGCAGCTAGAGAATTTGATAATTCTGAGAAGCTCTAACGAAAGAATCAAGATGCTAGCGCATGGTTATTAACGCACAATCCTACACAAGTGCTACGATAAGCGCATGGAACGTAGAAGTCATGGGGTCAAAGAAACATAGTTCAAAATCTGATATACTCTGATTCCTTTATGTTAATACTATCAACACTAAGTGGAATATGTCAAGTCTTAAGGACTTTTTATCGAGGCACAATATATGTTTATAACATGAAAGTTTGTGTTTTGTATATAATTATTTGAGTTAAGTATTTTGAAAGTTTTTAAACTTTTTAAGGGAGAATATTAGAGGAAAAAGCTCCAACCCAATAGTCAAATCACTAAAAGCTAACATTCACTTCCGTGTTTTGGTTTTGCTTTTACCGTTGTACCGTTTCATGTTGCATTCCACCCTAAGTCCTAACATTAATTTGCATCCTTTCCACAGTGCCACTATTCACTTGGATGGGTCTTCCCACATTTATAAATAAAAGTGTGAGGAAGATTTGATACCCATTTTTGTGGAATATGAGTTTACACACTCTCTCTTATGCTCTCTTTATATATCTCTGTCAAGTGTTCACGTGAGATTGTGAAGTATTGTTACTCTATCCCACGGGCGTATCCCGTAGAAGAGGATCCTATTTTATCTTGAGGTAGATTTCTCGAACTTTTCCGCACATGGAATTGGAAATCACTTTAATACATTAATTTTCACGCCTTCGGCACGTCATCATGTTTCTTCTTCTATTTTTTACAGGAGCGTGGAGTGAGTCTCGTACATCGATCTCTTTTTATTCAATTATGATTTTGTTGAGAATAGTTCAGAGAAAAGATATTTATAAATTTAATTTTAATTTATTATGAATTTTATGAATCATATCCAATTAAAATCAGTTCAAATTATATATTTTAACTATTTTATTCCCACGTAATAGGGTGTTTGGTTGTAATTTTCTTCTTTTTTTGTTTCAAAATTAAAATTAGAGAAGAGAGGACACTTAAACACGTTTGATAAGACTTATCCTATTTTTTAAGGAGGAATCTTATCCTGTGTAAATTTTTCTTCAAAAAAAAAGTCTAGAGTAATTTTTTTTTTGAAAATCACCCATGACGTCTCAGAACTCCTCTCCCTCCCATGCGCGACCCTCTCTCCCCCCCCCCCCCCCCCCCCCCCCCCGTTCGGCCAATCCCCGGGGGCCCCGGCTCCCCTCCCCCCCTCGGCCCCCCTCCACCGCGGCCGACCCCCCTCCCCCACTGCTCCCCTCCCCGGCGGCCCCGTCTCCCCTTTCCTCCCCCACGGCCAGCCCCCTCCCCCGTTGCTCCCCTCCCCGGCGGCCCCGGCCCCCCTCCCCCTGCGTCTGCCCGTCCCACCGGCCTCTCCCTTCCCCTTCCATATGTGAATACATGTATTTTTGTATGTCAAACAGATATACGTATATTTTAAAAATTATGATATTTTTGTCCAATAAAAATATTAATTTTTATTATTTTAAAATTTAAATTAAAAATTAACATGACATATTTTTTTAGATGAAAAGAGTTTTTTTAAAAAAAATTCAGACACCCTATAAATCTCTATATTAGAAAAGAAGAAAGGATAGCGGAGTCTCTTGTGAACAGGTGGGACACGGCAGCGCGGGACTTCCCCCACAACATCTGCCCAGACCTCCGCCTGGATCCGTCAACAAATCCATGGCGCTTCCGGGCTTCCATCCGACAGCGCCACATGTCGGTGTCCCATCTGGTATGTTGTCTGCTCCCGGCAAGGACCCAGTCGCCGACACCCCTCCACTGTTCCCGCCACCGACGGTCTGCCTGAAACCATGAAAAGACCACGGCGGCGGAACCCTACTTTCCGCCCACGTACAGTGCCCATGAAGGATGGGGACGTTGGACGGCGAACCTGGGCGTCTCCACTCATCACGTGGGAGGACCCGCGGTGGATCCGGCAGTGGCGCCCCGCGGGCCCCTCGTTGCCGGACAAGACGATCCCCGGTGATTACCCACGAGGAGACGTGCACGGGTGTCAACAACCGTGGACCCTTACCGCCACGTCCCTGTCGTCTCCCTCCACCATGCACGTTCCTCACATTCTGCAATGTGGGCGTCGCAGGGGGAGAAAAGACGGGGGGGAGGTGAAAGACACGCCGACGGCGTTGCTTGAAGGGGGGGGGGGGGGGGGGGGGAGGGAGGTGGAGGGCACCTGGCTAAAACTTGCAATGCATGCTGATATATATATATTCAGAGTCCGGATTGAAGGAGAACTAACAGTAGCCGATGGAGCTGGATTCATAATTCATATCCTTCTGTCGTCGTCTGGGGCCCTGCTGCCACCAAATGTTTCTTGTGGGTGTGAGTTGGGGGCACCTGCTTTGTTTGATTGGAGGATGTTTCAGTTCATAGATACATGTTGATAATTTAATTCACGGTTAACATGGAGTAAAATATAAGATCTTTTTTACATAGATATTCTCGTAAATATCGATTATGTCAAATATACTTTTCATTTATGTATATTATTAATAATATCCTCTAAATATCTTTAATAATTACCTTTATATCCTGCGGTTCTATGCTGTTATAGAGAATCAAATATTCGGAAGTATATGCCACATAAATCATTAAATCATTTATAATACCTAAAATACCCTCCATGGTTACCACCGATATAGAGTTGGGAGACTTTTCTTCCACCTCCCGACATCGTTCAACCCTAACGAGGCGGCAGACGAAATGACGGCACACCTCATTAGACCAAATGGCGGCACGACGGCACACATCGAAAACCCCGACTGCTTCGACGCCACCGTCGAAGATGCCTCCCCACCTCACGCAGTCAACCTGGACCTCGGCCTGCTCCGACGCCACCGTGGAAGCTTGCTCCCCACCGTGAGTTCGTCATCAAGTCTGACGAGGAGGGCTGGTTGCCTATTGCCCTCAACCTGCACCTCCCGGTCTCCATCGTCGTCACTCTCAGCAAAGAGTTCCAGGTGCATGCCTATTGCCTACCGTCTGTTGTTTGTTCACTATTTGCTTTGATCTTTATGTGTGCATTAATTACCAGCCTAAATACACCGGCGCTGAGCAGGCATTGAGCATCGACGAGCATCAGGCCCTGAGCACTGGCGAGTAATATTAGGTTAACCCACGATCACCGTTAAGGAGATTCCAGAGGAGGATGAAGAAGATGAGTGCATGACATGACCATGAGACAATCTAGTATTAGACGTTCACTAAATACACAGGAGTGTTATGAAGTTCCAGAATGTTATTGCAGGAAGAGATGTAGGATATACATTTTGTCTCAAGAAATAGACAGAGAAAGAAGATTTTATCGATGTGCAAGATGGAAAGTAAGAAGTTCACAACGTATTCGATGAAATGTCCCAAAGATTCTTCTACAATTTCTGATCGAGAGACCATGTTTATGTATATGTTTACAGGAGGATTACTGTGATTTTTTTTTGTTTGGGTTGATGATGCACATCGTAATACTATATATGGACTTGAAACATCAAATAATTTCTATGGAATCATTGATCGAGAACAAGTTGACTATGTTAGAGAGGAAAGTTGACATAATACAAACCAAGATGGATATGACAACTGGTGCTAATGGCAGAGAGAATGACCTACGACTAAAAATGGGATTCAAAAAGATAATATCGTACTTACTAGGGTTCGACATATTGTACTTTGTCTTTCACTACATATGGTGAATGAAGCTATAACAAGTGAAATAGAGGTGTCCGTTTGTAATGGGTGAGGGGACTAGGAGGAGTTTATGTGTCACTATTTGTTATTTACATTAGTGTATTCTACTTATTAGTCAGCATGTGGTTGCGTGTGTAAATGTGCACCTTGCTGTCAAAATAGTTAGTTGGATTAGACATTTAGTATACTCCCATTACATCAAGAATGTTTATTGATTGTGATTGGATGCCTTTACTATTTTCTCAACTATTGATTTCAACACATGGTAAGATTTCACATCCCGCATGTTACCTCTTGTTGCTTCCATTCTTTGTGGGGACTTTTTGAGCGAAATCTAACACCTTTCAAAACTGAATGAAATGGGCACATGCATGAACAGATAGATAACATATAAAAGATGTAATCAGAGCTCATCTTGTTTTGAGAAGGCAACTCGACTTGCAAAATCCAAATTCAATCTGGTCATACCAAAAGCAGAAGCTTGTGCGATAGCATTTCTTACCTTCTCAAAAACATACCGTTCTCCATCTAACATTATTCTGTCAAACAATATTTTTGACAATTTATGAGGCTTGGATACTTGCTTGGGCATGGAATAAACCAGCTGTTTGGCCCTTAGTCCCTCTGATGCTTCATCGGAAGTGTTCACAAAAGAGAAGGCAAGTCTGAGTTGCACTACCCTGAAACATACAAGGGATGTTCTTAATTCCCCACATGATGTTATCATATGGGGCTTACAGATTTATATTTTGAATGAGTAGGATGCATTGTTAATCTGGATCACTAATATGGCTAATGATCTTGCTCCATAGTATCCTCAGCAAATAAAAGAATTACAAAGAAATTATTGAAAAAGGTCCCTACTTTTTTCCTCCCATGGCAGCTAAGGCGCCAAACTGGGCACAAAGACATCCCATAGTTTGCCATGGCGATTACCTGTAGACCATTCTCACTTTGGCACCTTCAGTAATTGTACCAACGATTATTTCCACTCCAAGAAGTGAAGATACTAGTCACATTTAACAGCAAAGTCACATACAATAGCAAATAGTCACATTTCACATCAAAGCCACACTTAACTAAAAAAAAAAATGTCAACTTCAACATTAATGTCACAAAAGGACATTAGTTTTAAAGTTACAAAATGACACAAGTTTTCAGAGTTACATTTGTAAAGACAGTCACAAAATGACACAAGTTCTGATCACACAATCCTACACATTTCTGAATCTAGAATTGACCATCTGACCGCGACCCCTAACTGGAGCTTTGAAGCTCTACTCTGTCCTGGAATTGAACTTGAAGAAGATGTCTATGAGGGAATTGCACTGGAGCCACCCGCAACACTAAAAGACATTTGAATGGTTGACTATTGTTGCAACACTAGTCCTGACATAGGATTGAACAACTTGCAATGCACCAGTGTCAACTATTGCAACACGAGTCCTTCCTTCTAGACTTTCTGACCCTGTCATATCCCCTATGAACACAATGTACAAACATAAATAAGGAATTTAAATTGATCATTTACATTGATGAAATGGCCATGTAAATACACTACTTGGCCCTGTGTTTGCATTGATGCTTGGTCATGACCCCTTTATTTTCTAGGCCTGCCAGGAGGCCTCCTGCATGATATAAATATGTATGAGTGCCAATTAAATTACAATACAGTATAGTGAAATATGACACATATTGTTACCTTGATTGTGGAGTGCTACTTTGACACAATGTTAAGACTGGATTCTTGCATGTCTTTGTATGATGTGTAAATTGACCACACCTTTTGCACTTATGAGCCATTGTAACTTTTTTAACTTCATCTGGGTTTCAGATTCTCTTCTTTTTAGGTCTACCTAGTGGCCTTCTCAAGATGGAGGGAAGAACTTTTCTTCCAAACTTATCCATTGTGTCTTGTCAGGCATAGGACTGATGCCCAAACCATAGTTGGCTTTGTAAGCTACCGCTGTCTAACAAGTGTCAATGTAATCCTCCCATTTAATACCCCTTCTGCTTGCCAAGAATACACATGCATTGGAGCATGGGAGGCCTATTTTCTACCAAGTCGATCATACAAGTATAAGTTTTCTAGATCAAGTCTACAACTTCCCCCTCTTCTGGGCCTGTCACTTAAGCAGTCTCATTAAACCCCTTTTTCACTAAATATCCCCCTAATTTTCTTGTCATGATAGATATATACTTCATGGCCCTTGGAACCAATCCATCAATTCATTTTTCAGCCATTGACCTCCTAATGTGCATGGTCTTCATCATTTTGGCACGAATTACATCTATACAGTCCAATATAGGTCTCCAACGTGCATCTGAGATGTAGGCATTGAATGATTCACTTAAATTCTTTGTTATATAATGGCATTTAGCAAGTGGATGGAACTGTGACCTATTCCATACAACCCCTCTCATGGCCAGTGATGTCAAATAGGCATGTGTCTCTGGAGAATTTTCTTTGATTTGCATCATCCAGTCCAAGAAATCAACTTCGATCAGTATATGATTTTGTAGCATTCCACGAGTCTTTTCATAAATTCACCTAGAAATGACTTCTTGAAGTTCTTATACAAATGTCTAAGGCATACCGTATGCTCAACACCTGGGAAAACAAGTGGGAGACCTTCTTCTAATCCCTTTTATCTGTCAGATATGAAAGACATATCACTAGGCTGACCAATGGCTTGCTTCAGGGCATCCAGAAACCAAGTCCAATTATCTGCATTTTCTCCTTCCACAATTGCTATGGCTAGTGAAAAAATCCCATTGTTCCCATCAAACGAGGTGGCAGTCAGTAATGTACCTCTAAAGATACCCTTCACGTGACATCCATCCAAGCCAATTAGGTGCCTGCATCATAACTTAAAACCCTCAATATAAGCCTTTAAACATACAAACAACCTGAAAAATCTGTCATCTACATCTGTCTGATATTTGACTACACTCTTGGGATTCTTTAAGACTAGTTCATGTTGTAGATCAGGTACTCTGTCATACATTGCTTCCCAAGAATCATGAATTTGCTTCAATGTCATTTGCTTGCCTCTATAAATCCGATGGTAAGGAATGTCTACATGGTATTGAGCACTCAACCTTCTTGAAGTTTCCTTCACTGTAACATCTCCTTTAGTCCTAAGCCACCCAATGCATGTACTTGCAACCCACTTCTAAGTGGCCATATGATTCCCAGCCTTATTTGCTCCTGTGCAAGTGTGCTGAGATCGAAGCTTCTTTATCTGAAATATATGACCATCATGTGTGAACGACATCACGAAACTGAGAAAGGGAAATAAGTGACGAAGACTGCGAGAGTTGCTCTCTACGGGTTCTAACGAAAAATGACGGAAAGAAATCAAATCACGCGTGGGTGCTTGTGTGATGCATGATGTGTGATCGCTAGGGGTCGAACGACCCCAAAATAGAAAGAGTAAGTGATCGCGAGTATACCTTGGATGCAGGAGATTGGTGTGGATTCCTTCTTTCATTATAAGGGATTGATACTACACTACTTTTATTCTAATCGATATTTGTTATTTGTTCGATTTTTTGCAAGGGTAATCAAAAAGAAAACTCTCTTCCTTCGGTCGGCCGATGAAGAGAGTTTTCTTTTTGATTACCATTACAAAAAATGGAACAAACAATAAATATCGATTAGAATAAAAGCAGTGTAGTATTAATCCCTTGTGATGAAAGTAATGAAATCATGAACAAATACACATCTTGTTGGTGTTGTTTAAACCCCTTTAGGATGCAGAAGGGTAGAGAAATGCTATGATGGAATGAGATTTTATGCAGAAATACATAGATGCAGAGCTCTCTTAAAGAGAGAAGCGTAATGCAAACGAAAATAAAGGATGATGCATGCAATTAATGGAAGCAAAAATACTAGAAGAATAAGGGAAAGAGAGGCTTATCGCGGCACCGATGGCGGGCTTCGAGGAGGGCATCGACAGCATGAGGATGACGTGCACGGGCGGTGGGAGGAGATGGCCTTTGCTCTCAAGCGAACGGACACTCGAAAATTTGGCAGAACCTCCCCTTGATCTCTCACGAGCTCAGAAGCGATTTCACCAGCATTTCCCCCTGCTCTTGAAAGGATTTTGAAGCCCTTTGTTCGTGGGAGGGGGTGCTCTATTTATAGGAAAATTACAGATAAGGCACCTTCTGAAGGAGACACCTTCATAAGAAGGCGTCCCACTGACCGGACGCGTATCTATTTGGTGAAATAATATTTTTAACAGACGCGTCTAGTTGACAGGATGCCTTCTTTAGATGTGTCTCTAATAGTGGACGCGCCCACTTTCCTCTCAGTTCAAGACACGGAGCCCAATGGCGACGCACGCGTTGAAAATGGGAGACTTCGGTGCCTAACCTTGACTTCAGAGACATGTCTTGTCAGTAAGACGTGTTCTTTGTAAATTTAAGAATAAAACAACGGGGTTGGTGCGGAACTTTGACTCAAGAGGGCGTCTTCTTTTCCGGACGCGTTTAAAAGACGCATCCAGGATAGAAGACGCTTCACAAGGGAGCTAATTTTCTAATTAATTATGAACGCGTCACCCTTGGGTGACACGTATTTAAAAAGGCACCCATGTCCTCCACCGCATTTAAGACCAGCTCTGAAAAATTTCTAAAAAAGATAAAAAATAAAAAAAATAAGGAAAATTACTCAGATAAATCAACGGTGAGAGCCACTTCGGGACATCATAGTGTGATATGATATTTACTTAATATAATGTCAAAAATGGCATGTCTACAGTAGTCCCGCCTTGGCGTCTGCTTTGCAGGAGAATGTCGCGGAGTGAAATGGAATAGAATGAAATGAAGTGTAATGGAACGAAGTGAGAATAGACTGAAAAGTAGATATCAAGGTGTGATGAGACACGCTCTCAACATTACACGGTTGAAATTTTTCCAGAGTTTCAACGAAGCAACTTTGGAGAAGGTTTTCCGAAATCGACGATTGTTTAGATGGGAAACAAATAAGGGAGGGAATAATGTGCGCTCAGGCACGAATAGGAGAAGGGATCAACTTCCGTGCGTGGAAGTACCCGAGGTCATGAACCTGTAGGTTTCACCATTGGGGAGCGGTTACCGGCCAATGTGGAAGTGTTACGGCCAAGGTGGATCCAACGGAGTAAAAAAAAGAATAATTGATTATAAATCCAAACAAGATTCTTTTTCGAAGAAACAACTCAAGTAGCTTCAAAGAAATTGAGTATTCAATTCGGAATGGAATATCTCATATTAATTAAAATTGGAGTATAGTGGCTCTCATAATCGAATTAAGTGAATGATCTTCCACAATTATGTCAAGGTCCTACATGAATGCATGCTGGGTTTAAAGGAAAAAATTAAAACAAACTAAAATAAAAGATAGCCAATGATAATATTGTTGAGTTGTTAAAAATGGGTCAGGATATCGATTCCATGAGTCGATACTGAGTCAGAGCCCGTTTATCCACGCACCGATTGACCAAATGAAACCATCATCCCCAAATTACCGTAACTTAACGGCCTATCCGTGTGACCCAAACTCCTATGAAATTATCACTATTTTTGTTAGAGGGGAACTCAAATTTCAGATTCACTCAAGCGGCAAGGTCCTTGACATGATCTAATAGTGTAGGTATTATATAGTAAAATACATGATATGATGTGGGGCAATCATTGTGGGGACCAAAGGTGAGATTTAGTGCTTAATTATGTCCCCATCGATGAAGCCCTTTATCATATTTTTTATTTTTTCATATTTTTTATTTTTTATTTTTTATTTTCTTTTTATTTTGCCGTGCCTTCAACTGTTAGCACAATAAGAATAGAAATACTTCATAAAAATATAAGATTACACTCAACTGTATAGGGGATTAACACACCAAACAATAATTCACATGACAGGAGAAAACACAACATGAGACGAAACGTCACTTCGAAGTGAAGGGTGCCGTCCCGTCATGGTCAATTTTTTATAAAGGGAATCTACCGTCAAAATCAACAATGGCGGCACCAAATCACCTTTCCCATTTGATTTTTCACTCTTTCACATCCTATAAATACCCCCCCCCCCCACCCTTTGCTTGCCCTACTAGGGAGCATCAGAAGTTGTTTGAGGAAGTTAAACTTTCAGTAGAGAAGAGAGGAGGGAAAGAAGAGGTTCTTGCTCTTGAGATGGAGGGTGAATCTTCTCGCCTAATGAAGAAGAGTAGGTCTAGCAATGGCTTCAAGAGGCTCACCAACATCGAGGGGCATTTGAGTGAGAGGATTCAATCATAGATTGTGAGTTGATACATCTTCTATTTCTTCTATGTGGATTCTCCCTTATCCCTTCATTTTCTTTTTTTTTTATCAACCATGCCCTCTCTTTCTGGGCCCGAAGAGATTTTCTAAGCTGCCCTGACTTCGAAACTCACTTCCAACATCTCCATCGGTACGAGAGCCGTTATCTCGAAATGACATCTTCAAGGACTTGTAGTTCATGCTAAGCATTACGATAGAATCCACATGGACTGGGCGGCTATGGGTGCATTAATAGAAATTTGGCACCCTCAAACTCACACTTTCATCTTTCCCACATTCGAAGCAACCATCCTTCTTGAGGAAACAGAACTTCTGCTCGGCTTGAAGGGGTTCAAGAAGAATGGCAAAGGGAAGATCATGTCCATGCTGAAAAGGGTGACCCCCGAACAAGTTCTTGGAAGCTTCATGCAGTTGAGTTATGGTTTTGATGATTGTTGTGATTGTTAAGTTATGATTTTGATCATAACTAAACTTAATGTGTGATTAATCGATGATAACTAAACTTGTAGTTGATTGCTCATGCTCTTGTTATCTATGTATGGTTGAGATAGAAAATGGCAACGATTACATGGTCTTGATCCTTAGTTTGCATATGTTGGTTTTACAAGAGGCAAGAGGTTTCATAACCTCTTTAATGTCAACAAGCATTGCATTAACCCTGACTATCTTGCATGTAAGATCAAACTCATGGCAGTCACCTGGTGAATCAAAACTCTGCTCCTCTACAATCCAAAACATGTGGTATATGTCATTTACTGTCAAGAACCATTGGTGAGACTCTTACCTTGTCTTAGCATCGATCGCACCTTGTGTATCTCATATATACACCTCATTCATGCACATTAAACATGAAACCCTTCTGGCCATCGTGCGCCCTCGCCCGCGGATCGACCTGCGCGGTCAAGGGGGCAGCGTCTGCCCCCGGAACAAAATTTAGAAATGCTCAAATGGTCTAATGCATTCCCTAGAACTCAAATGTATGAAATAAACATCGACTTAAAGTCATTGTTATTTGGATGTATTTCATTGGGCTAACACTTCAACTTTGCAGGACTAGGTCATTCTAGTCGACACTTTACATAGCCACGGTCGATGCACAAAGAAGCATAGCCAAGAGAACCCAAGGTCAAAGACTCAGTTGACACCTTCAAGACTGTCAAAGTCGATGCCACAGAAGAGAACAGCCTACTAAAGGAGTTAAGCGGTTGAGCTAACGGGTTAACGGACTGAACCGGGAATCCCGGGGATCTGCCCAGCTGGTGGTCGACCGTCAGCTCAGGGGCGGTCGACCGCCCATGCCAGCAACCCACTGTCTGCACGATTCTCAGTGGCAGTCGACCGCCAGCCCAGTAGCGGTCGACCGAAAATTCTAGGGATCAAATTTCTACAGGGTTTCTCAGTAGCGGTTGACCGCCAGCTTCCACAGGTGGACCGCCAGCCCCGATCTGCCCATCTTTGTTGACTTTTTGTCACTTCGAGGAAAGCCCTTCCTCTTGATATTGTTTAATCCCAAAGTCATCAAACCCTCCAGAATTTGTAGATCTAGTCTTGGACTTGTCCATAGACCTTCCAAGGGTTATAAAACATCATATTAGAGTCATAACCCTAACCAACCAAGAGGGCTTCAAGGGAGATCAAGGGGGAGCCTGTCCAAGGTGAAAGGAGAGGATACTGTAGCTCCGTAAACAGTACATCGTGCAGCAACAATCTTCATCCAAATTCAAGCCATTCAAGGTAGATCTGAAGCCAACATCCTCCAAGGAAAAGAAGCAAGCAAGGAAGCAAGGATTCAAAGGAAGATTGCCCAAGGAAGAAAGAAGAAGAAGCAAGCAAGCACTGATTTGAGAAGAAGGTCGTACAAGGGTGAAAAGAGCAAGGTTTTCACAATCCACTTGAAGTCATTCAAGCAAGAGGGAAGGTAACATTCAGGATCAGCAGCATACATTGAAAAGGAAGCTAAATCAGGGGATTTCTAAACTGTGCCTTATTGTGTTTCAAGTTCGTATTCGTGTTTTGTATAAACTGTAAAAACTTGTGTGTGTGTGTGTGTGTGTGTGTGTGTGTGTGTGGATCATTGTTGGATCCGTGGTCGTGTGTGTGTGTGTCGTTTTTGATTCGTGTGTGTGTGCAGGACTTTTTAGATCTGCGTGTGTGTGTGGTTTTATCCAGATCTTAGTGTCTATGTGTGTGGAGTGCTCACTTGTCGTAGCGTGTGTGTGTCTTGTTGATCCGCTTGTTGGATCGTGTTGGAGACCTCGTCTCCGTGTGTGTGTGTGTGTTGGGGTGCATCCCCGTGTGTGTGGGTAGGCATCGTCCTACATGTGTGTTTGGAGCGTCGTCTCCATTTGGGGATTTATCCCCGAGTGAAGCCTCACCGAGTTTGGTGAGGAGTGGACGTAGGATTGTCGCCATTGCATCCGAACCACCTTAAAATCGCTGTGCATTGTGGTTTGGGTTGTGCATGTGTGTAGTTTGATTGATTTATTTCGTTACATGCTCGTGTGGGAACGGAGAGTTTGAGAGAATTTGTTTAACAACTTTCAACTTCCTAATTCGTGTTTATCACATATTTGAAAAAGTCAAAAGTTTCCTTAAAATTCGTAAATACCCAATTCACCCACCTCTTGGGTGTCATTGATCGCGGGACTTCACATGCCTCCTAGAGCCATCCGAGACGTCCAAACTCAAAATGGAATTAATCTGCAAAAGCTTGTAGAGTGGACCATGAATGCCCCGGAAGGATTAGTTAGTGATGAATATATAGAAGAACTCATGAAAGGATTTATAATCTGTTTGGCAGGAGCTCTCCTATTCCCCTGCACTGACAACATTGTGGAGGAAGATCAGTTGAGTGCGATTTATGGACTATGAGAAGTGTTGGCCCAGATAACAACATACGTGTGCGGACAAGAAGGGGGAGGGTTGAATTTTCCCCCAAACACGATGACTAATTTTAAAACTAATTTGCAGATTTAACAAGATTGAGGAAAACAAACGATATGAGAATGAAATATGTTCTCTCAATCTAGCAGAGCCCACACGACCAAGACAATAGATAAAAGCGAGCAAGCACACACCACAATGCACAAGGAATTTTTAGGTGGTTCGGGACCACGACGGGCTCCCTACATCCACCCCTCACCAAACCGGTGAGGCTTCACTCGCTCGAAAAGAAGCGCACTGAGTAAAAACTCCAACCACATGGTGACTTCTTCTCCCTGACGATCCAACTGTGGGATCATTCCACACACACACACACGCCGCAACAACTGCGGCACGATATAACCACAACCGTACGCAGACAGTTCTCCACACACAGAGTCAAAGTTCAGAAATAAAGGATATGTTCAATACATGCTCATAAACCAAGTGTAAATCACTGGAATAGATGAAAAAAGAGTGAAGAAATAGATCCCCACGTGTAGAAAGGGTAGTAGATGATCTTCTTTGATTCCCGGTTCAGAGGGAGGTCGGATGACGGTGATTCAAGCGTCCCTTTGTTCCTCTCGTCGATCCGCTCTTCTTTCTCCTCTTCCACAATCTCCAGAAATGCTTTGATGGAGATGAAATCCTCCTTCCACGAGCTGCTCCTTCCCTTTCCCCCTTTCTTCACCTACAAGAAAAGAAAATAAGCACATTAGGGTTCATAGTTCACAAATTCGGAGTTGAAGACACATAAAACCCTCCCAATTCATGATAGAAACACCCTAATATGTTTAGGAACCAATGGGCGGTAGTATGGTAAAGTTTAAAAAGGTTTTCAATGGGTTTTAAGACCTCTCGAAAATTCCGTTCCGGAAGGGTCGACCCTTGGGGTCGACCCTCGTGCAAATAGAGGTCGGCCGACAGCAAAATAAAGACTCTGCACTCAAGGGTCGACCCCTGGGGTCGACCCCAGGGTCGACCCATGTCAGTTTGGGTTAATCACTTCAAACCCCATTCAATTCATGAAAAAATAAATTATTAAATGTTATCATAATCCATTGAGGATCAACCATGAATATTCAACTTGAAACACATGATAAAGCAAGAGGTTAGATGATAATCAAGATATGAGCATCAAATATGACACTTGCAACATGATCACTCAAATATAATTCAATGAACCCACTTTGACATGTATAGGACTTCTATTCTCAACCAACAAAAACATACTTGACCAAATGCAAAGTTATGGAAGCTTTATTATGCAAATAGCATTCTTGAATCTTCCAAATGCTCAAGAACAAGAAACTTCAAATGAGGGATATTCATTTACACATGAATGAGCACTTTCATTGATCATTAGATGCCTTTCCAAAAATATGAATGATTGATACATTAAAGCTCACATTGAATTAAACACTCACAGAATCAAATAAGCATCATTCCATCACAAGGCAACCACAAGCCATTTCAAAACACATACTTTTCCAAACACACAATGTTTTGAAATTATTTAACCAAATGATAAAGATTTGCTACCACACACACACACAATATTTGTTATCATCAAAACTAAGGTCAAAAATAATGTGGGAACACAATACCCAATAATCTCCCCCTTTTTGATGATGGCAAAATATTATGACAATTTTAACAACTTTCTCCCCCTTTAGCATAATCAAAAATGGGGAACACAAAAGGTAGATCAATATACATGAAAACCAACCATATCAAGGAAACTTGATATATGCACAAAGACAAACCAATATGCTAAACTTCCAAACTGATATGAACATTATGAAAGTATCTAAATTATTCATGTAAGCAAGCGGGCAAGCATGAAAGACAAGCATGCATGTAAATATGTATATCTCCCCCTCAATGGGATAGAAGGATAGCAAATGAGCATTTGATTGAAGTCAAAGTGTGAATTATGATACATAATCAAAAAAGGTAGTGCATGCATAAACTAGAGGCACTGCATAAACCATGATAAGGACAAATTCAAGTTTCACATTCATCACAATAATACCCGAGAGTGGAATATGTTGCAATGAGCAATGAACTTCAAATATATATGGATATTAACAGAATTTCTAAAGAACACTAGAGGGTTATTTCCTTTCTACAATTCCAATTAGATCCTCGACTATCGGTAGCTTCGCACAACCCCCCCTTTATTTGTTTCTTTTGAAGGATATCACCGTTCGGCCCGAGTCACCTCATGTGTCTCAATGGGATTTCCCGGCTACTAGGATTCATCACAATTTTGATTTCTAGTGGATTTTAGCTTCACATTTCGACGTGAGTTTCCTCATTTATTTCAATGGGGATTTCCGGCTACTCGGTTCCACATTCCACTTATTGATTGGGGTTGACAACTTTTTCCTCATGATTACTCTTCATTTCCATGTAGAAATTTTATTTCCCTTAAAGTGTTGAAAAGAAGTTCTGAAATCCATATCATTCAAAGTCATATGCATCATTTTTGTGCAAAGTGCGTGGGTAATTGATATGTACGTAGAAAATGAATTTGCCATAACATAGTAATGACTCCCCCTAAATGTATGCACATTTAGAAACAATCCATCCTCCATTGTATATGTCACTTTTCACAAATGATCAAAATCAATGCATTTTATTTAACAAGTGATGAGAATCAACACCGGACACTAATATTTTATTTTTATATTTGTGTCGTTTTGTTTACATTTATATCATTGGCTAATTGGGTTTGCAATTGTAAGGCATTATAAGCCAAAGGGTTAGTCATTAGAAATCTTTGGGTTTCTTTGTAAAAATGCCTTTGGGTTTCTATGTAAAATGTCAGTAGGTCTAGCAGGGCCCCCACCCTCTTTCCCATTGGTCCACCTAGGATCTAGGGTCCATGTGGGGCTAGTTCAAAGTCCAAGAATAGACTTGGACCAAGGGAGGACAAGGTGGAAGAAAATTCAAACTTGGACCAAGTAAAGTCCAAGATGCTCCCCCCTTTACTATTATTTATTCCTTGTTGTATTTTATTTAATTTGGTCATTTGATCACATGGGAGATTAATTATCCTATCCCTAGTTTACCCCTCCCTAACCCTAGATCTAGGGGTAGTTTATGTCTTTTTTTCATTTCTATATAACCCATGTATTTTATGAATTTCTTAGCAATTAATGATGAAAAATCTCATTTGTTGCTCAATTTGCCCAAGGGCACCCTCTCTCCCCCTTGGAGTTGTGTTAGCTTCGAATTTTCAGAGGTGTGAAGCCTCCCCACCACCCCCTCTCTAGGTGAGAAGCTCAGCACCGCCGTCGCCATCGAGCCGCCATCGCACCACCACCGCCGTCTCGTCAGAGTTCTATCCATCCCTGGATAGAAGCTTGAAGATGGATTTTTATCTCCCAATCAGGAGATCTGTTCGACCTCAAATTTTGAGGGTGTGTTCTTCCTATCATCCCCCAATCCCAGTTCAAATTTCGTGTCATTTCGCCTTCGTTTAGTATTTTTTTCGTAATTAAGTTTTGCCCCCTGACAGTCTGTCAATCAGCAGATCTGCGGGATAGTGTGTTGTTGTTGTATTTTTCCCGCCCACTTAAGCTTCTCTAAAAATTCTCAAAAAAATTATACGTGTTCCTCACATCCCCCTCTTCCACCATAATTTTTCCACAATCTAGATCCATCGTTTTTGTGTCAGTCAAAATTCATTTTCAGGCAGAACCTGTTCTATCCTGACTGTCTGTAATCCGAGTCAGTAACAAAAACCTTGGAATAGTCATTTTCATTTCTAATCCGTCTACAGGATGGATCTGAAATAATTATATGTTGTAGCCCTTTGAGTCTTCTATCCATCGGTATCAATTTTGCCTTGATCCGACATCGGATCTGGACGTAAAAATTCTTTTTGTGGAGGTGCGTATTTCTGATCTGAGAACAGGCCAGCAGATCAGTCCACCGGTTAATCCGGTAAAACACGCCGGGATAGCTTCGGCGACCGCTGCCCCCGGACATCGATCGGCAACCCATCAGCAGCGTCCCAGCTAGCCGCCGCAATAAGGAGACACCCGGGCACCGTCGTCCCAGCAGCCGGACCCACTTGCTGTCCTGCAGGCCCCGCAGAATCGAGCCAGACCAGCAGCCCATCTCCGCCCCGGGAGCGTTCCAATTTGCTGCCCGTCAACCCAAGCTTGGTATTCCCGGGTTACTGTTGTCGCCCTTTACCTCCCTGCGTAGAGTGGGCCATAAAATTATCACTGTAATTATTTAATTACTGTGTACCGGGAGTACTAGTCTTGGCCGGGGTCGTCTTCCCCACGTCCGTAGCGTGGAGGTATCGTTTCCGCTCCCCTCTTTGGCATTTGATTTACTCGTATATATTTCTATATGCCGCTGCATGAGTGATAGAAAATTAGCTCGGTATAATTTTATCACCGCTACGAGAGTGAGTGAGTGGAACCCGTCCCGTGACTCGATCCGAGTACGCAGAAAAGCCGATACCCTCGACTCATTGTTGGTTTCTCAACTGCGCAGTCCCACATTTCCCTTGCTTAGGGACGTCCGCGAGCTAGAGTCCCAGGTTCGTTGTCCGTATCGCATCAAATTGGTATAAGAGCTAAGTCGAGTCTAGGGTAGTCGGTCCAAGGTGTCACATTGCATCCCTTTACCCGGTATATCAAAAGGTGTTCCTGAAATAATAGGTTACGCCTATCGGGAAGGTAGCACACTTACGTGAGTGCGATCTTCGGATAAAACCTCCGCCATGTATCGGATACTGTTTGAGTCTAGGTTTGTAGTCGAGTCTGTATTCCAACTTTACATTATTATTTTGGGTCGTGTCTAGTCGATTTGTCTTGCACCAAGTGTCAGCATGGCCATCCTATAGCTTCCCCATGTCCCATGGATCCCCAAAAGCCCACGTCATTTGAATGGTGGTGACATACTCAAGGATGGGGAACCCAATCCTACCACCTCCATAGGCCTGAAGCCCCGGACTTCTATGGCTCCAAAGTCCCGAGCGACTACCTAGAGTGGGAAGCCGCTATGGACAAATGCTTTCAGTGTTACATTATGTCCAATGCCATGCAAGTCGGCTTTGCCACAAGACAACTTTTTCACGAAGCCGTCGAAAAATGGGAGGACATTGAACGCACGAGGGAAGTTAGGAGGCAATGGCCTATAGAATCATGGCATGAGATAAAGGGCGAGCTTAGAAGGGTCTACCTACCCGACCCAGTCACCTCCACCCGACCCCACCCAGTCATCTCCAACCAAGTGGGCCATAGTCGGAGGCAACAAGCCCCGCATGTAGACGAGCCTAGACCCAAGACTAGGCCACTTGAATACAAGCAAACCCACCAAGATGCCCCTAGTCCAAACCGCACCTTAGACAATCTCTTGCAAATGTTTCTGGACCGGATGGATAGGATAGATGGGATGTGGGTACGACTCCTGCCCGAGCCTAAGGAGGTAGTAGCTGGTAATCTGAACCTGGTGCTGTGTACGGAGTCCCCAAGTCCTCTCCCCATCATGGAGGAAGTCCCTTCCCCAACCGAGGGAGATGTCGTGCTAGAACCTTCACCCTTCAAATTTCAGCCGGAGCCATACCTACTTACTAAGGGTGAGATTGTCATTGTAGAGTCACTTCTTAGATGGCTCAAGCAAGGCTTGATCCCTAGACCGCCTTGCTACCCATCCATGGACCCCGCACTATAACTAGTGCCCGTCAACTCATTCCACACCACTTTTCGGTCTTCTCACCATGTTGATATGTTGGAAGACCTCATTGAGGGATTAGACTGGCAATTGAAGTTGACGTGTACGTTGGCCCGACGCTTCGACCAACCCAATAGTCGTAGCTTCACCCATCCAGCCTTAGGGTCCATTACCTCCGTATGTACCGTGGGTCATGTCACCACGGAGGTTCTCTTATTCCTCCCCATGCCGGCTGAGCCTAGCTTCATTCCACTTTTCCCGAGAGAGGAACCATACCTTCTACACATGACCGTCGTCCCACCGATCACAATGCATGAAGGTGACCATCTACACCTTCAAGAAGTGCAAACATAGGACCATGTCATAGGGGAACCCATATCGAGGGGTCACACATTCTTTGATCCCTTCGACCCCTTCCCTAATGAACCTTATGACCCACCCTATCCCTTTCACCTTACCAGGGAAGTCCACTATCACACCTCTCCCACTCGGCCCAGTCAACCTATGCATAGCAAGGAGCCCGTTTCTCGGGAAGAGGCACACGCATTACCATCTTATAGGGGTGATGCAAAAGATTAATTCAGCTCTCCTGACCCACCAAAATCTCCCAAACCTCCCCAGTCTAATAGGAAGTCCTTGCATGCATGGTGCATTTTGGGATGTCTAGGAGTCCATGATTCTACCGATATTTGGTTGCGTATTATGTATGCATGACACACATTCGGATGTCCTGATCCACCATTGCATATGTATGGGTCAGTCTAACAGTAGGTTTGTTTAGGGTCTTGTGTGAGACTGTGTTTTTCTTTATTTGTCCAGTTTGTCAAGAGTCTATACATACATGTGTCGAGTGTAGACAGGCAATTCCTGACGTCTCCTGAAAAATCTCATATTACTATATGACGCCCCACAGCGGCTTTCGCATTTTGAATCGCTCAAGTGCTTCCTATTCTTGAGTCTTCTTCCGCCCTTTCGGCATCCGGAAATCGTCTCGTTGCGGCATTCGGACGGCATCAACAATAATCGGACGCACCGGAAGGTTCCGGAACCAGAAGATTGTCTGGCAGGCGGCTGCCGAAACCTTTTCAGGGGACCCGGGGGGGGTCTTCACGGAGGCGTCCAGGCTCCTGGACGCCCCCTTTACTTTAATATATATAAAAGGCCAAAAAACACATAAAAATAATAATAATTAATGGAGGCGTCCAGGCTCCTGGACGCCTCCATAAAAACAAAATATAAAAAATGCATAATACCAGTTTTGGTATAAAAAATAAAACAAAAAAATAAAATATTTATGGAGGCGTCCAGGACCCTAGACGCCTCCATCAACTTGCCCACCGGGCCCCGTCAACCGTTCGTCGGTTTGTCGTGTGTGAAAAAATCTAATTTGTGGAGGCGTCCTGCCATCTGGACGCGCCCATTTCTGAATCACGAGGCGTCGCTCACAAAATCACGCGTTGTGTCAAACCGCGTGCGGCTTTCGGTGGAATTCGGTGGACCTTATTGAGGCGTCCGGGACCCTGGACACCTCCAAGAAAATATTCAAAAAAAATAAATAAAAATAGAATAGAATATTATTTTTACCCCGATGGAAGTGTCCAGGGTCCTGACGCCTCCACCCTCCGGAGCCCTATAAATAGAGGCCCACCCCCTCAGTTCTGAGGGAGCTAAGAAGCGATCCGATAGGCTGCCGGAGCCCAGAGGCTGCCGGAGTCATTTTTCTAACCCGTGGGGTTTTTTTTGTAGGAGGAGGTCCTGCCGGCTTCTCGGGTGCCCAGGCTCGCGAGAGGAAGGTTGTCTTCATCCACCGTGCTTCCACGTCGTCCCCACGCTGCCGAAGCTCCGCCGGATCTCATCATCGGCTCATCCAATAAGCCATTTCCTCCCCTTTTTCTCTATAGTTCTTTACATTCATCATACCGCATCCTCTATCTCCCTTCATAAGGGCGCCATCTCTTATATACTTCTTGCATTCATCATCGCATTTTCCTCCTACTCGAGTCCGAGAGGGGTTTAAAACCACACCAACCAGGTGTGTGTCCGGCCACGATCTCGTTATTTTTATTACAAGGAATTATTACTACACTGCCGTTTTCTAATTCCGTTCATCTATTGTCTATCGTTTTGTAAGGGGAACCGAGGAAAGCCCTCTCCGATGGCCGGCCGGGAGGAGAAGAAGAAGTAACCCACCATCTCCCGCTCTTGAGGTAGGCGCGATCTCCCTTCTATTTTGGGGTCCTCGACCCCTGGCGATCACCTTATATTCTCGAGGCCGCGGAGAGTTACTTCCCGCCATGGCCGTTTAATTTTTGTCATTCATATTCTGCCTCTTTCTCACATTTGTCTCTTATAATTGTCATATTCTCGAGGCCGCGGCGAGTTACTTCCCGCAATAGCCGTTTAAATATTTGTCACTCATATCTTGCTTTGTGCTCATATCTGTCCCTTCCAACTGCTATATTCTCGAGGCCGCGGAGAGTCATTTCCCGCAATGGCCGTTTAAATTTTCGTCTTTTATAATCTGCATCATTCTCATATCTGTCTCTTATATCTGTTGTATTCTCGAGGCCACGGAGGGTCATCTCCCGCAATGGCCGTTTAAATTCCTGCCATTATATTACGTGTTATTCTTCCAACTGTTATATTCTCGAGGCCGTGGCGAGTTGCTTCCCGCAATGACCGTTTCAATTTCCCTTATTTCATTTTTGCATTATATTTGTCCCGCTCGCCCCGCCGGAGCAACCGTGGTGGCCCCTTCCCTCTTCTCTCTTGATCTCTTCGTGTTGCAGCTTAAAGCACCAGGACAAAAGCAAAAGAGGATCCCGCGTGCTCCGCTCTCTCCGTCTTCATCTCCGAACCGCGTGACGTCGCTCATTGATTGGCGATCACGGTGGGACATCTACTGCTTCCTTTCGACTACCCTTGCAAGTTCGGCACCGTCCGTGCCTCTCCACCTTGGCGCCCTCGCGCGCTCCCGTTGTGCCCACGGCAGCACTGTCAGTTATGTTTGGTTGGGTGTTTATTATATGATTGTTATTTCTGTTATTTTCCTACTCTATATTTCTATTAGCATTCCATTGCATACATCCATCCCTCTTTTATATCTTTTTTCATTTTTTTCTAAGGATCACCCTTTCCCGGTGAAGGAAGGACTCTCCGTTTGAGAATTCCTCTCAACGGACCAGAATCTCCTCCACTGGGACCTCCGTAAGTCCCCGACATCGAAGAATCTCCTCTTCGTTCACTGGGCTGGTTGTACCATTAAAGTTCCCTGGAGTTAGTCATCCCATTCGTGGTGAGACGAGAGACCCTAGCTGACACGGCGGTGAAACAAAAACAAACTAGGGTCCCTATTTTGTGTGAACTTCGGATCTCGCTAAAAACACAAAAAATCATCAAAATCAAAACACAAAAAGGCGTAAAGGCATCCACTTGTTTGATAATCTCTGCTATTTACTTGCTAGTGTATGTTTTTACGTTCTGGGAAAACAGTGAGCATGGCTCACGAGTCTTTTGAGGAAAACCACCCTGGTCGTGGTTCGTCAGCCGACCTGCGAGTCTATGCTATGGACTCAGGTCCTTCTCATGAGCCCTCGCATGAGGTGTAGGTTATTGCAGGGGACACGTGTCCACCACGGGATATTTCTTTCTTACTGGGCGTCCTCGCCAACACGGAGCTTACCTCTGAAAAGCTCCGGGCCCTCCAGGCCATTCTGAAGGGGAAAGCTGTTTCCCCCACGCCTCAGGAATCAACTCCGGCCATCGCATCTCTCCAAGAGTCGGTGCAGGCCATTCCATCTCCTTCACTGGCGCAAGCCATCCAGTCTCCCTCGCTTCAAGGGCAAGCGAGCCAACAACCGCCCTCGTTCCAGTTCCCGTCACAATCTCAAACTCCCGTTGTTCCCCACATACCGCTTCAGCCGGGGCCAACTGTCGGCGGTCCGGTAGCTCCCTCTCATTCGGGGTTTCCCCCTCAAGCCTCCGGGAGACATTTTCTCCCCCAATGGCAAGTGCCACCCTCACCTCCCGAGGAACTCGCCCAATCGCTCCTCAACAGGTTCAATAGGATGGACAAGCAGTTTCAAAATCTGAAAAGAATGGTGGACGTGAAATCCACCCTGGAGGTTGCTTTGCCAATCCTTCCGGTCATTCATCTTCCTCCCTCCGAAATGCCTACGTACCGCAGGTACAATGGTACTGGCAACCCCTTCATTCACCTCAAGGATTTCATGTATGAGTCCTCCTATTGGCAAAACGATCAGAGGTCCCTGGCATACCTCTTTCGAAGATCATTGGATGGTCCTGCACTAGAGTGGTTCTACTCTTTGGAGCCCCGCGAGGCCGAGAATTTTGAAATAGTCCAGAGAAGGTTCTTGCAGAAATATCGGGATAGGGTCGGTCCCTCTCTCTCTATTACCGACCTAGTGGCCGAAAAGATGAAGCCCGACGAGGATTTTGTCCACTATGCTGATAGATGGAGGTCTCTGGCGGAAAGAATAAGGGATACCCTCTCCGAGCCCGAACAAGTGAAGATGATTGTGTCTAATGCAACCCCACAGTTTAGACACATCCTGGCCATGAATAAACTTACTACAATGGAGGAACTCCATGAAAGGGCCCGGTACATCCAAACCCAGTTAAAAGATTCCCCCATCATGAACATGTTTGAGCCGTCGAAGCCCAAAGTGGTCAGAAAGACGGGCGCTGGTGTTCCGGGCGGAGCCACAGAAGGGGTCGTGACAAATGAGCAAGTGGGTGCGGTCAACAATTCCAACTTTGCAGCCAACCCAAGGTCCCCACAGTTGCCTCGACTTCCCCTCCAACAAGGTCCTTTTCCCCTTCGTCCTCCACCCCAAAACAATCCACCTCAGGATAATATGCCTCCACTACTTCAACCCCAGCAACAACAGTCTCAACCCCAGCAACAATAACCCCCACCTCAGTACAACCAAGTTCCGCCCCCAGGGAATTATGGCCTACAGCAGCAACAAAGGAGGCCGGTTGGCCCCAAGAGAGCCTACTACCCACCACTGCCAGAAACATTAGCAAATATTTTCAATACCCTCATGGCCTTAAACACACTCGCCCTACCTAGAGAAAGGCCGGAGTGGCCCCCGAATGTTGATACCTCCAGGTACTGTGTCAACCACAGGCAGCCAGGACACATAGTAGATCACTGCTTCCAGTTCAAAGATTACATCCACGATATGAATGATGAACATCAAATAGATTGGGATGAAATGAGACGGTACGTTGCCGCTCTCAAGGCTAGGAGACCTCCTCATAGGCCACAGCAGCAATTACAATAGCAGCAGTTGCAACAGCAGCAACCACAACAACAACAGCAGCCCTAGCAGGCCCCACAACAACAGCCCAACATGGGCATAATCCAGAATCCATTACCGGAGCACCAATAGCCCAATCATCATGTTAACCCCATCTCCTCCTTCCCGGAAGTCGGGAGAGTGCAGGTATGGCACCCGGAAAGTACCTCCATTATTTCTACCGCCAATCCTATCGTCACGCAACACCCTTGCCTTGCCCGGGTAGCACCTCTCTCTCATCAACCCGCGTCAGTATCGCCTTCATCATTTCCACTACCGTTACGCCCTCTCATTCGCACCCCGATATCCTACCAGCCGACACCCTCCACTACGCCTTCACGCCCTCTCATCTTCTCTCACTCCCCCGCTTTACCATCCACCTCTACCGCATTTGCCCCCATGCCTTCTAAACCCCTTATCATCCGTCAACCATACATAACCCCGTCCTTCTCCACCATACCACCACTAGTGCCTTCAAAACCACTCATTACCCATCACCCACCTCAAAATCATTGCCCGTTTCAAGCCCTACCCACTTCCACTTCGTCTCCACCTCCACCTTCCAGACCCCTTATCCTTCATAATCCGTGCGATGTTCCCTCTACCTCCACCATGCCGCCACCTAACAAACCCCTCATCAGAATCCCTGCTCCCGTCATCACCCCTGCTCAACCATTCCCCCACCACTACCCCTCAAACCTCTGTTAAAACCCACTGCTACCCCGATAGAGGTACAAAAGCCGCAGGCCATGGTGCTCCGGAGTGGAAGGATTTTCCACAGGGTTTTCCCCCACAACAGTCAGAATCTCGAGCAGTCTCAGCAAGAGAAGGATGATGGAGAACAACCAGAAAAATCTATCCCTGGAACGTAGTATGATCTATTGAAACACTTGGATAAGACGCCTGCTCGGATCTCCATCCTGGAGCTACTCCAAATATCCACATCCCATCAGGCAGCCTTAATGGAGTATCTCTAAAAGGTCATGGTTAATGAGGACCTCCCTGTGGAGAAGATTTCGACCGTCCTGACCCCAACAGACACACAACCGGCCATCATGTTCCACAACTACGAGCTTGCTCCCAACGAAGCTCGGAAATATGCATTGTGCATTTCAATAAAAATTAATGGGGTATCCATAAACGCATGCCTTGTAGACACAAGTGCGTCCATAAATGTGATCTCCATGGACACCCTTCAGTTGTGTGCGGTCAACGAGGAACAAATAAGACCTTCCTCGATCACAGTCACGGCTTATGACAATAGCAAAAGATTGCCGCAGGGGATGATTATTCTGAAGGCAGAGCTAGGCCCCATGTCAGTTCCCACAGAATTCCATGTCCTCGACATGGACCCCACATTCAAGGCTATACTGGGTCGCCCTTACATCGAAGCCATGGACGCTGTGCCTTCCACCAACCATCAGTGCCTGAAGTTTCCTTACAATGGAAGGATTATTAAAGTGGTCAGTACGCCTATCCTTCGCACAGTGGATGCTATCAACACCTCTATGCCCTCTGTTTGGCCGTCTCATCGGCCCATATTGTCACTGCTGGACGTATGTGATTTATCTCACGTTCCACTAGCACCAAAGGAGCCGGTCAGGGCAACCGCAACATCATGTCTCCCTTTTCACTCCAAAGGTTGGGAGATTGTGAGGAATATCGGCTACCAACAGGGCAAGGGCTTGGGCGCGCAGTTACAGGGTAGGCTCAAACCGTCAAAAGAAATTAGGCCGAACCGTAGGTTTGGCCTAGGCTTCAAAGGACCATTCAAGGCAGATTGGAAGCCCCTCACATGGACCTTATCAAACCACTTCAACAAAGGGCCCATTATTCAGATAGGAGATTACCCGCGAGAAGCACATGGGGGGTCACATGCTGTGTATTTGGCTGAAGAATGTCCGAGCGTCACCAAAAGGAGTAAGATCAGAGATCCGGAATGCGAGTGGGACAAATGGTTTGACATACGGGATATTTCCGTTGCACTGGAAAGGATGTTCTCGTCTCCACAGCTTGAAGAACCGCCATTGATCCCCAGAATGCCAGAGAAAATCACCACTGTTCTCAAGGTTCTAAGCCATCCACGTCCGCGCCAGAAGGACTCTATCACCAACGGATCTTTATCCGTCATCAACATTACTGTCGATGGCTCATTAGCCACCATCTTCTCCATCCACTCATCTCAGCCTTTGCTGATATCTTCTTCCTGGGTCAGACACTTGTCTGATGATCTTCCCAGGTCCCCTTCTTTGCTTACATACCTACGCGGGCTTCTCAACCCGCGCCAGGTCTTCAATCATGATCTGCTCTACGAGCCTCCCAATCCTCTAGCCATAACCACTTTTCTCTCTCCTCCAATCTCTTTTCACTGTTTTGTCATCAAAAATGAAAACGAAAAAAAAAAACGTCAATTTTCAAACTCCTCAACAACACATCTTCGTTGAGGAAACCTCTTACATCTCCCACGGGTGCGTCCCGCCTTGCGGACCACCCGTCCAAGGTCCGATGAGCGACCTTTTCTACCCCTCCTCTGATGGGTCTTCTCCTGTACAATCTACACCATCCTCTTCGTCTTCCTCTTCTTCTGTAAATATTCTCAGTCAATCTAGGAATGATAGGTCAAGGGTAGTACCTAGGAAGAAATGCAAGGGTAGGCAGATCCCTCGTCGGTTCCTTCTGAATTTAGCAGCCAGGTATCAGGCCCTTCTTGCCATCCCCCAGTTGCTAGAAAATCTCATCCAGCTACCGGAAATAGAATGTGAGGGTAACTGTGCAATCGATGAGGGGTATGGAGTCTACGAGATCGCGGATGAAGAATACTCTACTGAAGATGAGGGTGAAGAATATGAGGATGCGGCTGGCGCATATGCTAGTGGAATGAAGAGATTAGATGAGCCGTCAACCGCCGTAGAAGAGTCCACCAAAGAAGTCAACTTGGGAACTGAGGAAGACCCTAGGATCATCCTCATAAGTGATAACCTACCACCCTCTGAAGAAGAGGCATCAATTGAGGTTCTCAAGGAATATAAGGACATGTTCGCATGGAGCTATGAGGATATGTCGGGACTGGATTCAACTCTGGTCGAACACCGTTTAACACTAAAATCAGGGTCCGTCTCGGTAAAGCAAAGGTTAAGGCGTTTCCACCCCCAGATGGCTTTGAAAATGAAAGAAGAGGTCGATAAGCTCCACAAAGCCAGGTTCATTAGAGTCATTCTTTATCCTCAATGGGTGGCGAACATTGTCCCGGTCATGAAGAAAGATGGGAAAGTCAGGATTTGTATCGACTTCCGGGACCTTAACCGCGCGTGTCCAAAGGATGATTTTCCCTTGCCTCACATTGATGTGCTGATCGATAACACGGCAGGTTATGAGACCCTCTCATTCATGGATAGATTTTCAGGATATAATCAAATTCGTTTGGCAGAAGAGGATCAAGAGAAGACGTCATTCACTACCCCTTGGGGGACATATTGTTACATGGTCATGCCGTTTGGGTTAAAGAATGCTGGAGCTACTTACCAAAGAGCTATGATGGCTATATTTCATGACATGATGCACACATATCTGAAGGTGTATGTGGATGACTTATTGGTGAAATCAAGGACCAGGGTGGAACATCCGAAAGTTTTGGCTAAAGTCTTGCAGAGATCAAGGGAGTTCCAATTGAAAATGAACCCGAAGAAGTGCGTGTTTGGTGTGTCGTCGGGTAAATTACTGGGTTTCATTGTGAGTAAAAGAGGGATCGAGATAGATCCCAACAAGGTTAAGGCCATCAGGGATATGCCGCCTCCCAAGAATTTGAGGGAAGTCCGAGGTTTAATCGGGAGGTTGCAGTTTATTCGTCGCTTTGTGTCCCAACACTCACAAAGGTGTAGACCTCTCTATGAGTTGACCAAGTCAGGAGTAGAATTCCACTGAGATTCTAAATGTCAGAAAGCTTTTGAAGGATTGAAGGAATATCTGACTAGTCCACCCGTTCTCATTCCACCCAAACCAGAAAAACCTCTAATCCTTTACATCTCAGTCTTGGATGACTCCGTGGGAGCCGTCCTCGCACAAGCTGATGAAGAAGGCAAGGAACGGGCAACTTATTACTTGTCCAAACTTCTCAATCCCTGTGAGCAGAGGTATACAGTCATGGAGAAAACCTGTGCTGCCCTTGTTTGGGTAGTACAGAAGTTGAAGCACTACTTCTTGGCTCATGAGGTCCATTTGATTGCTCGCATGAATCCTATCAAGTTCCTTCTGGAGAAATCCATCCTTACGGATAGGCTAGCACGCTGGCAAAGTTTTCTCTCTCAGTTCGACATCACCTACATCCAGCAAAAGGTGATTAAAGGCTATGCCATAGCCGAGCATCTCGCTCACCATCCTCTTCCCAAATTCGATCCAGTCCAATCAGAGTTTCCAGATGAGGAACTAATGTCCGTCGCTCAATCTGATGAGCCAATGTGGACGTTATATTTTGATGGAGCTCTGAATTCTCAAGGGAGAGGGAAACGGCGTCGCCCTCCTGTCACCTGAAGGCCTCACATTCCCACTGGCATATCAGCTCAAATTCCCAGTTACCAACAATGTAGCCGAATATGAAGCTCTTCTAGCTGGCCTGGAACTCGCTCATTCTTTTCGTCTCACCGAATTACGAGTCGTAGGTGATAGTCAACTCATCCTTCGCCAGCTGCTCACTAAATATCGCACTCGCGATCCCAAACTCAAGCCATACCAAGAACTCACTGTTGCCTTTGCCAAACTATTCACCAAACTGATCTTTGTTCATGTCCCTTGTCATCAGAATATTCTCGCCGATGTTTTCGCCTCGTTGGCATCATCCATAAGGTTCCCTCTAGGAAGATGGTTTGAGTCCATTTTCATCTACAAACTTCACACCCCTGCAATCGATGACGCTTCCTACGTAAATATCAAAGACAGGATCGCAAGGAAGATCCTACAGGAAGAAATCCTTGAGAAGAGAGAAATCATGTTGGTAGAGGCCGAAGAAGAACTGGCTGATGAGGAGAAACCATGGTTCTATGAAATCGTCAAATACTGCCAAGATTAGTCTTACCCTGAAGGGGTCACCACGGAAGATAAGAAAGCCGTAAGAAGGGTGGCTCAGAAATACACTTTGGTTGGAGGTCTACTCTATAGGAGGAGCCTCACTGGTGTTCTGTTAAGATATCTTGATGACGATGAAGTCTGGAAATGTGTAGAGGAGACACACTCGGGTGTGTGCGGTGGCCATGTGAATAGTCAGATGCTCGCCAAAAAGATCATTCAGCAAGGCTTTTACTGGCCCACTATGGAAAAGGATTATGCCGTCTATGTCCGTAGGTGTGTCAAGTGTCAACTTCACGCCGATAAAATCCATTCACCATCTTCCTCACTTCATCCGATATCCTCCCCATGGCCTTTCTCCATGTGGGCATTCGACATCATTGGTCCCCTAGGTGATCCCAATTCCCTCACCAAGCAGAAATCTTTCATCCTTACTGCGACGGAATACTTCACCAAATGGGCCGAAGCCGAAGCTTATGCGGAAATCAAGGCCTCAACAATCTGCAAGTTCATCATGAAGAACATCCTCGCCAGGTTCGGCGTCCCGAGCACAATAATCACCGACAATGGGCCACAGTTCATCTCTCAGGACCTTCAGGACCTCTGCAAAAGGTACGCAATTGCATTGCATCATTCATCACCGTACTATCCCCAAGGTAACGGCCAAGCAGAGGCCACCAATAAAACATTGCTCAAAATAATCAAGAAAACCTGCGAGTCTAGTAAGTTTTCAGATTGGCCAGAAAAGCTTATTGAAGCTCTATGGGCCTATCGCACTTCAATCCGTACCCCCACCGGGCAGACTCCCTTTGCCCTCACTTATGGTATGGAAGCGGTAGTCCCGTACGAGACTCTGATCCCTTCTCTCAGGGTACAATTGGACGATGAATTTTCACTCGACGAACGTCGTAATTCACTGCTCGCCCAGTTGGAACTCTTAGATGAGAAGCGACTGGCCGCTGCCGAGCATGCGCGTGTGTAACAAAATAGACTCGCTCGTTTTTACCAAAAGAAAGTCGTTGAGAGAAAATTCAAAGTCGGTGAGATGGTCGTAAAAAGAATTTTCGTCAAACCTGGAGGTCCGCGTTCTAAGCTCCAACCCAATTGGGAAGGACCATTTGTAATTCAAGCCGTGTACCCTGGCAACGCCTACAAGCTAGTCAACGCCGAAGGGACCGAGTTATCCCACCCTCGGAACGGGCTTTATCTTAAAGGTACTATCCTTAGCATGGTATCAAAACACAAAAAAAATGAAAAAAAAGACAGAAAACAACAAAAACAACGAAAAGGTTTTGAAAATCACTAAAAAAATGGAAAATTCAAAATACCGATGCCTGGTGGTCACCATGTAGTTAAGTCACTGCATCCAACCTTCATGTTAGGATAGGGCCCATTAAGGCTTGGTAGGCACCAGGCCTTGGTCTGCCAGAACCGCGGAGATCCCTGTCCGGCCACGTCGGCCTATGCTCGCTCAAAGGAAGCCAACATGTACTTACTTATGTATTTTATCTAAAAAAGTTGGTAGCATCACCTACGGTAGGGTCGCACCCAGAAGATGTCCGGAAGCTGTAATCTTTATTCTCTTCTCTTCGACCAAATGAGACAGTCGGCGCCCTTAAAATGCTGAGCATGAGAAACCAAAACTCAAACCCCCGAAGGCGAGAGTAAGATCCATTTCCTCGAGCATCGATCAGAGAACGAGAAGAGGGCAGTGTCCCCGCAGGTATATGAAAGGGAGTCCACAACATCAAACGGCTATATCTCCCCCAAGAAACACAAAATCAAAATCAAGAAAAAAGCCTGGTCGTGACCATGCCTGATGCGATAAATGGGACCCCTCAAAGTAAAAGTCTGAATCCACAAAAGGGGGCCATGAAATGTAAGTGCTCGAGATTTGGTCTGAAGTTGTCCAAAAGGGAAGAGTTGATGGGACCTTATTGGCTCGCCGGGTTAACGATTTTGCCGGTCCTCTCAGGAGGGTTACCCCCCCCCCCCCACACACACTTCCTTCTCCCTTTAAAGATGAAGGCTCGATGGAGTTTCCAAAGGGTAAAACCCGCCAAGGTCTGCGACCTTATTTTAGTATACACGTATGGTTGCCTACTTTGAAAAGTCAAAGCTATCTCTGCGAAGGAGTCTCTGTGTTTCTGGCTGGTCAAGACCCATGTTTACCACCTTGATGTCTTCTTGTTTAACCTCGGGCTTAGGCCAATGCAAGCGCGTCACCTATGGGTGCGACGGCGTCTGATTCCGGGTCAGCGTCGCGCGGTTGGTCGTTAGGGTTCCAGGGTGTTCCATCATATACCATCTAGTGTTGTGAGGAAATAGACCCGGGTCGGGCAAATCCTTTACCTCGAAAACCTTTTGGGTGAATCCCTGTGGTCGGAAGCGACTGGGAGCCTAAGCATGGCATGACGGTATTGTCATCAGGGTAAGTCTTAACCGGCGGGATCATCATTCGAGGGGTCTAGAGGCCCAAATCAACCTAGATGAGCACTTAGGATACCTGGGATGTTAGTAAGAAACCCATGTTCTCATATAGGTTAGGTGACATTCGGGTGCTTACCAGGCGTTAGCAACAAAAAATGAAATGATAAAAAATAACAAAAAATGGAAAAATAGAAAATGTACATATTTGCAAACAAATTCCTTTTGAATATAACAAAAAAATGCCCAATATAAAAAGAAAAACAAATCATTTTGCATGATTGCATTTGTATGCAGCATCTCATCTTTTAATATCGCTTGCATTCGTGTGCTCGCCTGTCGCACCCATCATCACCGCATCTTTCCCTCGCCTTTGTTAAATAAAGGCTTGGCCCCTTGACCAGTTATCAAGGACAGTCAATGTGACCATTTGCTTATTGAGCAAAGGGCCAAGTCAGAACAGAAATTCTGATTTGTTTATTTCAGTGATGTGTGCAGGGATTCGAGGCGACAAAAGCAAAGGTGAAAACCAAACAAACCGAACCTTGTATTTTATTCCAAAAACCAAAAAAAAATTACATCAAGTTCCGCCCTCTCTCTCTGCATCACTCGTCCCACTACTCTCCGGGCAAAACGCTCTCAAGGGTGCTACCCAACTACGAAAAGCGGTACTCCTACCGCTCTGTACTCCCCTTCCTATTCCCACACCCCGGCGTTGTTTCTCGGAAACAGCAGAGAAGTCACCAACACGAAAGCCACGCTCTCGTGCTCTTCGGTAGCGCTCCTCACCATCTCTCAGCCACTGTTCAGCAAGACCAAGGCTGGTTCGGAGTTCGAACAACTGGGCCTCCATGGCCCTTCGTTCCTCCCTTTTAGTCAATCTGTTGGCTCTTTCTCTCTCTGCGTCTCTTTCTCTCTCTGTCCGTTCTCTCTCACGGTCTTCCCTCTCCAACTGGAGAGTGATCCTCAGTTCCATAGCATCCCAGGAAGAGTCGTCATCTGGACGACGCTGTAGTTCCCCCTCCAACTCTGCTATCCTAGCCGCCCTCTGCGCAGCTTGGGCAAGCACGTCCTCCGTCTCCTTTTCTTGCCAGATGTACCATCTCAGATACACGGTAAGGCATAAACAAGGAGAACTCAACACTGAGACTTTTACCTGTATACAGAGCATCCCTTCTGCCTCCGCAGCACGCTGCGTGGCATGAGCAAGTTGCTCATGAAGCAAGTTAAGTTCTGAGGTGAGAATCCACAAGTTGGAAGAGGCACCACCTACTCCCATCGCTGGGGAAGCCGCGTCAATCTGGACATGCTACAACCACATAAATTAGTAGCCAACATCTGGAATCTGAGATTTTAATTAGGAACGCGCACCTACCGAGGTGCTCATAGCTCCGCGTGCATCGCCCAACCGTTGCTCTGTCTCTGCCAAGCGAGCTCGTAGATTCACTATCATCATATCGCGGACATCATGCAACCATACAAGTTCGCATTCCCACCAGAAAACCAACACAGGGGGGAGAAAGAAGAAAAGAGAAAAGGGGAGACCTACCTCCGCAAGTCCCCGGGGTTGGAACCGCTCTGCGTACCTTGTCTTGTATAGAAGCAGGTAATCCTCGCTATCCCGTGCTTGCGATTCCACGATCGTGCCACCCCGTTGCCAGTCTTCGTACTGTTCGGGGAATCGCACACGCCAGTCAATGCAGGTCGCCGGTCCTCGCGTCTCTCTCCCGACGCGAGGTGGCGCAGCTGTATCCACCCATTCTTGAGCCAGTCCCAAAGTCCTCATAACCAATCGTAGCCGAAGCGGCTCGATTTCATTCAGACAGTGCATCCACAATTTCCGTCCGAACCGGGCACGACTCGCTAGAACCCACGGCTGGTCGGCACCGACCATGTCTGAGTAGGGTCTCCATTTTACCATCGCTACAGGGAACTCTTGTAGCTCTCGCCTTAGCACCATCAGCTGGTAGGTTAGGGGTGCCGCGCTCATGATGGGTTCCCACCGCCTGGCTAGCGGCACCATCGCGGGTCGCCAATGCCGAGCTCTCCCCATGGGGAGGTAATAATAGCTCCACAGCTGCTCGGCGCAGGTCATCAGTACCTTGCAAAAATAAGTAATATATATATATATATATATATATATATATACAAAACAAGTAAAACTAAAAATACCTGGATGAATGGTGTGAAACCACTCACAGCCATCTCACGATCCGCTTCTTGGAACAGGCCTGCAAACAAGTGCGCCAGCATGGCAGCTCCCCAGGCGTAGTACCCTACTCTTTCAAGGTCTGATAGCAGCTCCAGGAAGCGACATTGGATACCATCCCCTTTCGAGCTCAGTATCAATCTCCCCAACAGGAAGAGGAGAAATCTCCTCAAATCTATGTTGCATCTTTCCCAGTTGCCGAAATCTGTGCAGTACACAGCACGGCATCCTATTTCCATCCTTTCCATGAATTCTTCTGAGGATTCGTCGTCCCGTCGACGAGTATCAGTGAGCCCTAATGCATCCATGAGGGACGCCCTAGCTACCGACCTATTTTTCCGACCATCTAGGTCCAAACCCAGTAGCTTCTGGGCTCCTTCTCGGTAATCCACGTAAGTGACCCCGGTCGCTGCCTCGCCCTCCACCTTCAGGCTTGTGATCCGGACCACATCCTCCAAGCTGGGCACCATGTGCCCCAAGGGCATCAGGAATGCCTGACTCACTGGGTCCCATCTCTCAGACAAGGCTTGGATCAGGAGCAGGTCGAGCTCGATCGTCTCGATCCGAAGAAAGGTGCCAAATCCCATCACGTCTAGCCTCGCCTTCTGAAGATCTGGGAGACCTCGGTATGCTACCGCTACCAACTCCCATGAGATCTGTGATTTCATCACACTCTACATGTGACGACCCGAGGATCCGATTACCGGGAAGGCCCGATAACCCGAGACTCGAACCGCCGCCCACGATCCGAGAGGGTTCGGAAGGGCTAAAAGGGAGTGTGAAGGTACAAAGAAATAGGAAATAAGGCAGGATAATACAACAATTAATAGAAATAAATAAACAACTATAGCATAGTCCAGTCCAACAGAAAGTACAGTCTAAAGCAGTAAAACGTACCACATGCCAAGCGAACACTCGGCCCGGCCAGCTGGCAACTAAGCACCTCCGCACAGCACCCTCAAATTACGAGGAAGAACCACCGCACCTGAAACGCAGGGGTGAGCCTCCTGTCACTGGCCCAGTAGGGATCCCGCGGAACCCCAACTGAGAAACAACGGCAGAAGAAAAGCTACGCTAGCAAGACGGCAACGGAAAGAAGTAACTACGAAAGTAGGAAAGTAACTACGGTGACCGGCAAAATCTCGGCTCTACAGCTACTCCTACTGTACCAGAAAACACGACCTTGTCTTTCGTCGGGGGAACAACCAAGCCACGCACCCGACCACCCGATTCCACGATCGGGGACCACCAGACACGAACCGCCCTAGCCACGCTACTAGGAAAACGTCACGATACCTATGTAACGGAGGCCTGCCCTCATAGAAGGGCCCAAGCCAAAACCACACGGTCAGGAAATACGGTCACGACCTCACCGTCATGAACACGACGCTGTCTGGGGAAAGGCCCTCAGTGACGCTCACCGGTAACCCCAGACCTCGACTCCGGGAACACTCCCGAAATCACTCACGAAGTCCCGTCTCGCGGACGAAAAAAAAACCCAGTACACGACAACACACGTCATGTGACAGGAGCACCACCCACTAGAAGAACGACCGGATGTGTCCCCTGACGTCTTACACCGCGTCACAAGTGTCTAGCTACCACGCCCCAGGCGGAGACTCAGACACACACAGTAACCAGTATCACAGAACAAGGACTAGTTGAGGTCGCGCCTGCCGGCGCCGTCCGAAGCCCCCAACCTCGTGTGCACACTCAGACCAAACGCCCTAGGCCTGTCCTCTAGCTGGTAATTCCCCCTAAGCCCAGACTCGGCTGTACGTGGGGGCCCTACGGTAACCAGCCTACTCACCGTCTCCCTCGGGTCAGCCGCTCTACCACTCCCAGGTGGGTCAGCACACGCGTGCCGTAAGAAGGCTACGACTAGTGGACGTGTCACAGAACGTGGACACAGGAAACCACGCACGCACCCATTGCGAGTAACACGGAGTAACAGGTGGCACGACGCCACCCGACTCTAGATGGTCCACTAGACCCACTAACTCAACGGTCCTTGAGTCATAAGACTCGGGGTCAAGACCGTTGCACACGACAGCACTGAGCCGTCAATCTGGCCTAATCCCTAGGTCTGAAACCACAATGCGAAGACTCACGAGACAGTTCACAACTGCCGAGACCCATCCCTCGAGGAGGGACTTAAGAAACCTCCAGCCCCAGGTTGGGAAGCTGGACTCACCGCCCAAGGCCACACGCTTGGCCCACTCGAAAGCCACCTTTCAGAGAAGCAACGACCTACGGGGAAACCTCACCACACTCACACCGATACATGGTGACTCGCTCTAAGAAGAACACGGAAGCCCGGAACACCTGGGGTCACCCGGACCCACCAAGCCCACGGGCACGCTTATCAAGGTAACACGGAACCTCCGGACACCCAAAGACATAGTCACGAAACTCCACGTGGTGTCCGGGGCACACATGGCCCAAGAGGAGCACGATCAGCCACATACCGCCCGCCCCGGGCAGCCCGGCTGGTCACCTCCAAGAACGCGTTATAGGTCCATAGCGCGTTCAAACAGAACGCGCTATACACCCATAGCGCGACAAGAAAGATCGCGCTTTAGGCCCATAGCGCGACTGCACAGATCGCGCTAGGGTCACCTAGCGCGACAAGAAAGAACGCACTAGGGACCCCTAGCGCGACAAGGCAGAACGCGCTAGGACCCCATAGCGCGACAGCAACCGCCTTACTATTCATCTTCTCCGATGAACGCGCCCCGTCGGGGCGGCGTGACCCTCAAGAACGTGCTAGCCGAGACTAGCGCGATCTCAGTCCGCGACCGAAAATGATGGAAACTGCGGGAAAAACCATTCCACGCCCCGTTCACCCCCAGGTGAAGGGGAAACAAAAGGGGAAACCTTCCCCAAGCTCCTAGGCATGCATCTAAACCCCTGGATCGCCCAAAAATACCGTAAAACAAGAGATCCGGCTCACACCCCAAAAATATGCATTTTCCCCAAATCGCCCCGTTTAGCCCGCTCGGCTCACCATGGCCTATAAAACTCGCAGGAAATGAAGTACGCGGGTTGAGGGTCCATCTCCCTACCTCCACCGAAGATTTGACGCACCGCGGACACCAATCCACGAAGAAAACGCCGTTAAAGCCTCGCCGTTCCATGAACTCATGGCCGAGCTTCACCGCGCCTCCTCCACCTCGATCCTCACCCATCCTCGCCCGCACCGTCCCCACCTTGCCCACACTCCACCCCGTCGGCCGCCGGAGAGAGGGGGAGAGAAGAGAGAGCGTGAGAAGAGAGAGGGAGAGAAAGGAGAAATGGGAGGGGCGGGAGAAAAGGAGGTTATTATATAGAAAATCCAGAAATTCTTGAAAATACTGGAAAATAGAAAATCACATTTCCGCGATCCTCGGAATGCACCGATCGTGACGGTACCACTCGCGCCCTGGTGAATGGCCCGGTTCACCCGCAACGAGGTTCCGAAGGAATTACTGAAGCACACACCGGGAATCGAAAAACACACGCGGAAAAGTCGCGGAATGCTTCCGGACCTCCGAAAGAACTCCGGATCGCGCCGATCCGAACACGAAAGATGTCCGAAACAAAATTTCAGACACAACGGAGTCAGACACTCCAAGAAACCAGATCCGGGACCCACAAATAAGGATTCAAGAAATATGGGACATCACACTACACATGCAGGGGAGATTTGGTCAGAAGAAAGGAAGAAAAAGAATCGAAAAAAGGGCGGGAAAACTTGGCTTACGAGTTGTGATCGGGTCCTTTCGCTGAAGTGCCCTTCGAGATTCGAGAGCTTCCTGGAACTGCTACCGCTGGACCTGCTCCTCTTCGAGGAATGGGAGATTCACCCTCCATCTTGACCTAAGGATTTTGAGTCCCTCCTCTTCCGTGGGAATCTGCACTCCTCGAGTTGGCTCTCGATGACCCTGGGAGAACAAAAGAGTGGATATTTATAGAAAAAGGGAGGAGTGCCGAACAAGATTGCTTCCAATAGCCCTTGTGATAAGGCACTTGCCATACGGTCCCACATGTGTCACTTCACCACTTACACAACGCGATTGATTGGACGGGATGCCCTATCCTGTTTTGAAGGACGTCTGCAAAAGGTTGACAGATCGCCCGAGAAGAAAGGCTAGAGCTGTCTTTGTTGACTTCCGCAGTAGATTTCTGTAAAAGGGGACCGGAGCGAGACACGATTCTCCGTTCTAGGACGAGGCTTTGACAGGCACATCACATGGAAACAGTGCAAAGGAAGCGTGGCGAAGAAGGAACGCACAAGAGAACAAGCAAGCGGCAGCAAATCAAATCACTCCATTCATAATTCTACATAAGCTGTCAAAAAAATATCATAATCATAAAGAGGAGGCGAGTCCACTAGCTCGCCGATCCTCGCCATCACTCGTCCCTCTAGGCGTCCCTCTCCTCCCCTCTGAAGTGAGGGTCCCTCGGAAGCCTCCCGGATCCTCGTGCAACAGCACTCGCCTCGCCTCGTGGCGCCTGATCCGTAGTAGTGGCTCGCTGCTCCTCCCCTAGCATGGCAAAGAAGCCACTAGCAGCAAAGCGGCCGGACTGGCGGAGTCGCTCCCCGAACTCTCGCGCTCTCTCGTAGCGCGTCTCCATCGCTCCTAGCCTCTGCACCGCGACCTGAAGGCCCAGCTGGAGCTCCCTCACCTGGGCCTCCAAGGCCCTCCTCTCGGCCTAGTCTCTCTGCCGCTCAGCCCTTCTCTCGGCTTTCTCTCTCTCTGCCTCTCTCCTCGTCATCTGGAGAAGAACCCTCAACTCTAGGATGTCTGGAGAAGGCCTCTCCTCACCACGATGCCGCAGCTCTGCTACAGTCGCCACCCAGGCATCACGCTCCTCTTCCGCCCGGGCCGCATGGGCCACCGCACCAGCAAGTTACTCCCGGAGGGAGGCGATCTCGAGAAAAGGGACAGAGGAACTGGAAGACGCACCGCCGACCATTCCCGCCTTCGCTGTCTGCTGGGCACGTTGGAAAGGCAAACAACGGCCGTCAGTGAAACTCCAAATCTGAAGACACAAGTGCAGCACTTAACTTACCAGGAGCGACAGTTCCTGTTGAGTGACGGCCAGCTGCCGCCTAGCCTCTGCAAGTTGGGCGCGCGAGCCACTGACGCCGCGTGTGTCCCCAGCTTGGGGAAGCCCCGCGTAACTCTCTCTCCGCTGCCGTAGGAAGTCGACGCTGTCCTGCACCAATACGCTCCCTTGTTGTCCAGGGAGACGTATGTGCCAGTCCTCGAGCCTCGCCTTGCCGCGACTCTCCTTCCTAACACGGCTCGACTCATCTGCACTCGCCCACTCATCGGCCAAATCTGGGATTCTTGCCGTACCCTGCATCAAAAAGGGTTCCCACATCAGTCAAAAAAGAACGCGTCTCCTATCAAGGACGCGTCCATCATTTGTATGCCACACTCACCGAGCCCCTCCCACTCCCCATACAACTCACTCCAAACTCAAAGCAAGTCATAGAGGGGGAAACCGAAGCACTCACCGAGCCATGTTCACCCTCGTCCGCGCAATCACGACCCTCGATTCCCTCGGGTGCTTGAAGCGACCCTTCCTCTTCCATGGATGCTGCTCCGTCCTCCTGCGCGTCCCTCCGCGGACGAGGAGTCCCTCGTCCCTCTCCACCTTCACCGTGGTTGGGCCCACCGAACTCCATCGATCAAGAGAGGAGGAAGACGAAAAGGGGGGCGAACGAATTTTGGCGGGGGCGGGCTCGTTTGCAGGTAAGGCACGGACGAAGAAAGGCCGTCCGACGCTTTAAATTTGAATTCGAAGGTTAAGACGCGTCCTCGCGCCTGGACACGTCCAAAAGAAAGCGAAAAAAGGAACAGAATCCCTCCGTGCAAAGTAGTTCCCTTCTGTCCAGGGTAAAAGTCTCGTGAAGCGTGAACAACGTGGTGCGAAAGAAAGTGCGGAAAAGAAAAGGGCACGTCACACGAAGTCCATTTCACATAATAGTCAAAAGTACATCATACAGTGAGGAGGGTGACGTGTACAAGTAACTCTCTAACTCTCGCTACCACCCTCTTGGTCATCTCTCTCTTCCCTCCTCTGCCGGGGATCCCTAGGGGGCCTCTGCGAGCCCTGAGAAGCCGTGCTCGCCTCGCCCTGCGATGGCACCCTAGCCTCGAAGGCGCGACGACGCTCCTCGGCTGAAGAAACCAGATAGCTGCCCATGGAAAAGGAACCAGACTGACGAAGTTGCGCACCGCGTTCTTCGCCCTCTGGTACCGCTCCTCGCTCTCCCGAAGCCTCCCCTCCGCCGTGCCGAGACTCAATCGGAGCTCCAGCAGCTGGGCCTCCAGAGCCCTCCTCTCATCCCAGTCTCGCAGTCGCTCCGCCCTCCTATCCTCCCTCTCTCTCTCCCTCTCCTCTCTCTCTCTCACCGCCTCCCTCCTCGACAGCTCGAGGGTGATCCGCAGATCCAGCACGTCACGAGGGAGCTCCTCAGCCTCCCGTCGCCGCTCCTCCTCTAACTCCGCAATCCGGGCATCACGCTCTGCCGCCCAGGCATCGCTCTCCTGCTCAGCACGAACAGCACGTGCCAGGGCCTCTTGAATCTCGGCCACCTGTCAAAGCACGCGTACACCATAAGAGAGAAGTGAAGGAAGAAAAGCAGCTAGAAGAAGGTCAGGGCCAAGCAGACACTCACTCGAGCCGCGCGGTCGCGCTCGGCCTCTTCAGCCCGGGCCACCGCATACCCCAGCTGCTCCTGGAGCGCAGAAACCTCCGGAGGAGGGCCCCGCGAACTGGAACCCGCTCCACTAGCCATCCCAGCTGCTGCATCCTGGTGGGCCCGCTAAAACACGGGGCAGACGTCAGTCAAAGGCTTAGTATCGAAAATCCAGGTTAACAAAAAATGCATCGCATAAACTCACCAGGATCTCCAACTCCTGTCGGACGGCTGCCAACTGCCGCCTGGCGTCTGCCAGCTGGGTCCTCAGCTCGGCGATCATGTTGTCACGAGCATCCTGCATTGCATATAAATTAGTGTCACATGTGTATACATATAGAAAAGGAAAACATTTTCATTTCACGCTTACCCCTGCCATACCACCAAGGAAGAGGCGGTCCCCGTACGTAGCCCTGTACCGTCTCAGGTAATCAGTGCTGTCCTGTACATGGGACACCACTGGGGCCCCGCCCTGCTGTCAGTCATGGTACTGTGCTGGGAAGCGCGTACGCCAATCCACAATCTTCGCCTTCCCCTTGGTCTTTCGCCCGATGCGAACCGGCTCATCTACATCGACCCACTCCTGGGCCAGCCCCAACGTCCTCATAACCAGCCTGAGCCGCAGTGGCTCGATCTCGTTCAGGCAATGGACCCACACGTCCCGCCCGAAACGAGGATGACCCGCTACCACCCAAGGCTGGCCAGCGTCGCCCATGCCCAGGTAGGGCCTCCACACCACCTGCATCAACATACATGCATCATGCTAGCCGCCATTAAGCCACATGCATAAAAACACCAAAAAATCATACGCATCATACCATGGCCTCGGGATACTCACTCAGCTCCCGACGAAGCGACGCCAGCTGGTAGCCGTGGGGTGCCGCAACCACGACTGGCCTCCACCGCCGCGCCAGAGGCACGGCTCTCCTGTTCCCATGCCTGGCCCTCCCCATCGGGAAATAGTAATAGCTCCACACCTGCATCCATCATACGTCATTAGCACAAATAATTGCATATTTAACTACGGTAGAATGCATAAATAAAATGTTTACCTGGAGAAAAGGTGCGAAGCCACTGACTGTCGTCTCCTTCTCTGAAGTCAGGGAGAGATCGGTGATCAGATGAGCAAGCAGAGCCGCTCCCCACGCATAGTGCCCCACTCTGTCCAGATCCGCCAGGATCCCGAGGAAGCGGCAGTGGATGCCATCACCCTTCGCCCCCAGCAGAAGGCGGCCCAGGAAGAAGAAAAGAAACCTCCGGAGGTCTATATCCACCAGCTCCCGCTCGCTCGGGTCCTGGGTAAAAGCTGCACGGGCATCTCCCTCCAATCGTACCAGAAACTCCGCTCCAGTCTCGCTAACCCGCTGACGCGGGTCGACGAATCCAAGCGCCTCCATGATCTCCACTCGGCCGACTACCCTGCTGTCTCTATCAGTCACGCTCGTCTCTAACCACAACAGGTCCAGGGCACTCTCTCGGTAATCGGGGTAGGTGACCCCGCTGATCGCCTCTCCATCAACTCGTAGCCCGGTGATCTGAGCTACGTCCTCGAGTGTCGGCACCATGTGCCCCCAGGGCATCAGAAACGCTCGGCTCGGCGCGTGCCACCGCTCCCTCAATGCCTGGATAAGAGGAAGGTCGAGCCGAAAGGGCTCGATCCTGAGGAAGGCTCCGAAACCCATGGCGCCCACACGCGCCCTCTGGAAGTCCGGCAGCCCACGGTACGCTGCCACCACTAGAGACCTGCTGATCCGGCCCTTCATCACGCCCTGCACACCACAAAACCAACAGAGCAACACATCAGAATCATGGATAATAATAAACAATAACATTGTACATAATATTTATTTATTTTATATTTTTATAGGTGTCCAACCTTCTGGACGCCTCCATCCTATTTTTATTTCTTTTTTTAACAAAAACCAAAACAAAAATAAATAAATAATATATATTATCGTGGAGGCGTCCAATGCCCTGGACGCCTCCTTATTTTTTATTTTATTTTATTTACGTAATAACCCAAAAAATAAAAAAAATAAAAAATAAAAAAAATTGGAGGCATCCAGGCCCCTGGACGCCTCCTTCCCCCACTCCCTAGCCTTCTCCACACAGCCTCTCGTCCACCCGTTTAGCCTAGTGAACCAATAGAATGGAAGTCTAAGGGGCTTAACGGATCGTGCTCGTCCTCTCCCACGTCGCCAGCGCCCGCAGGGCCCTCCACGGCCAAAAGAGGAGCCTCCTCCTCCACGGCAATCTCCTCCGCCGCAGCAGCCTCCTCGGCATCATCCCTCAGCCTCCTCGGACGACGAGCCAGTCGTTTCCGCTTCTCTCCACCCTGGCTCGGGCCTCCTTGCTCCATTGGGACTGAGAATGGGTCGTTTAGAGTGAGATGATCGTCAGAATGAACAGTACAAGTGAGCAGGAGGTGAGGCCCCCCCTATATATAGAATCACATGTCTTTGGGGGGTCCAGGCGCCTAGACGCCCCCACCTCTTTTATTTTTTTCAAAATTCAAAAAAATTAGGGGCGTCTAGGACCCTGGACGCCCCCAAAAAATAAAAATTTCCAAAATAAAAATAAAAGCTTAGGGGCGTCCAAGACCCTGGACGCCCCCATAAAAAATATAATATAATAATAAAAAGATAAAAATAATAATAATAAGAGAAAAGCATTCCAGATAAACATATGTATATAATCAAATAAAAATAAAAAATAAAAACATAAAGCAAAATAAAAACCACAAAAAATAATAATTAGGGGAACAGGGGGGTCCAAAACATCCAAATGCCAGATCTTATTCCATCAGAAAATAGAGTAGGCTACATCAGGGGCTTAGGCGCCTTAGGCCTTAACTTCCCCAGTTCAGTTACATAAGTCCTCCACAGCTCGCATTCTTCCCCCACATGCGCTAAGGCCTTTCCCGCAACACTTGTCTTCCAGGGTGCTTTGACGGCCTTCGCTTCCTTCGCGTCCGCTTCAGTGCCCAACTCCCTCTTCTACAAAGGAACGATGCCAGTCGGTAGTGGGAACGAATGACGTGGAATGCTGATCTGAAGGCAGCACCGATGTGCGTTGTAAAGGACAAACTCGGTCGCACCAATCAGTTGGAGATCAACTTCGAGAGAAGACCTCATGAGGAGCTCAAGCGCGAGTAAACATGCCGTTGCGCAAGACAAGAAGCTTTGTGTTATAGTTCGAAAGTGAGACCGCCAATCTTCACGTCTCTTTAGCCACGGAACACGGTTCGGTACAGTGCCACCGAAGCCTAACACATTGGCTATGTGATGAAGGGGGCTTTGTTGGAAGAGCTTCGAAGCGGTTGGCATTCCCTCACGGTGATCAAACTTGAAATGCAAATCAAGCCAGCAATTCAGGACAAGTGCGCAACCAAAAGGAGGCTTACCCATGCTCGAGGCAGTAAGACCGTTGTAAAGATAGGCAAGGACAGCGGGTCCCACCCTCTTTCCACTCCAGATCCCACGAATGGCACTTAGTTGGCCCTCCTCCACTATGTTGTCGGTATGAGGGAACAAGAGAGCACCCGCCAGACAAATAGTGAACCCTTTCATGATTCCTTCCAAGTAGTCATCACCAGGTGACCCTCTCAGGGCATCTATGACCCATTCCGCAAGCTTTTGCAGATCAATCCCCTTTTGAGTACGGACCTTTCTGACTGCGTCGGGCGGCATGAAGCTTCCAAGGACGCTTTCGGAAGTCCCCCGTGTCAGCATCCGCATAGCCTTCACTTTTCCGTCACTCTTGATTTTCTTCAATCCGAGCAGAAGTTCCACCTCCTCAAGGAGGATGGTCGCCTCGAAGGTTGGGAAAATAAAAGTGTGGGTCTGGGGATGCCAGATCTCCACTAGTGCGCCCATAGCCGCCCAGTCCATGCGGATTCTCTCGTAGTGCTTGGCGTGAACAAGGAGCCCCTGAAGATGCCACTTCGAGAGTATGGCCCTCATGCCGATGGAGATGTTGGAAGTTAACTTGGAAAGCCATGGTAGTTTGGAAAACTTCCTCAGGCCTGGGAAGAGTGGATATGGCTAGAAGAGAAAAAAGAAGGAGGAAGGGAGCAAGTGAGAAGAAGGTTCAAGAGGAGAAAATCTGAGATGAATCAGCTTACCATATGCGACATGATCATCCCGCTAAGATGACCCTCGAGGTCAGAGAGTTGCCTAATCTCGCTGTCAGGCCTGCTCCTCTTCGTAACGTGGGAAGACTCTCCTTCCATCCTGAGATCTCTAGATTCTCCTCTCCTTCCTCTCCTGAGCTTTCAAAACTCACCTTGGTGCATTTGAATGAACTAGCCTAAAAGGGGTACTTATAGGAAGGGAAGGGCGCTACAGGACAGAACATGTCACATCAGTGGTCATTGTCAAGATTTTGGCTAGATCTCCTTTATATTGTGGTGCGATTCTGTTACTTTCTGATGTAATTAATCCATGCTGGCCTGTGCAGATTTTACTAACGGACGTCTTTGTCCTGCATCATATCCCGCCTTTCATTGGTTGGTCCTACCATGTCACGCATCATAGTATATGATATCTATACTACTAGAATATGTCAAGGACCTTGCGACCTGAACGAACCTGGGATTTGAGTTCCCCTTCAACAAAAATGATGACGATTCCAGAAGAATTTGGGCTGCACGGATAGGCCGTTAATTTGTGGTAGCATGGGGACGACGGTTCCATTCAGTGAGTTGGTACGTGGATAAACGTGCCCCAGCCCAGTATCAGCTCACCGGATCGGTATCTTGACCCGTTCTTAACGAGTTGACAATATTATCCTTGGCTATTTTCTATTTTAGTTTGTTTTAAATTTTTCTTTAAACCCAGCATGCATTCATATAGGACTTTGAATTTGTTGCGGAAGATCATTCAAGTGATTCGATTGCGAAAGCCGTTGTGTTTCAATTCTTACAAATATGAGATATTCCACTCCGAATGAAATACTGAGTTTCCTTGAAACGGCCCTACGCTGCTCTTCCAAATGAGACCCTTGTTTGGACAGACCCTCAGATATTCCTTTACTTTTTACCTTGTTTGACCCACCTTGGCCGCAGCAGTTCCACATTGGCTGGTAACTGCTCTCCAAAGGTGAAACCTCCGGTTTATGACGCAGGTACTTCCACATCGAGAAGTTGGTCTCTTTTTCGTACTTGAGCGCACATCTCACCCTCCCTTATTTGATCTCCGTCCAAGCAATCGTCAAGATTTGAAAGACCTTCTTCAAAGGTCGTCTCATTGAAACTACGGGAAAGATTCCAAACAATAACGTCAAAAGCGCGTCTCATCACACCTTGGCATCAACTTATCAATCCATCCCCACTCCATTTCACTCCACTTCGATACCATTCCATTACGTGTCACTCCCTTGCAAAGCAGACGCCAAGGCAGGGCAGCTGTAGACACGCAATTCCTGACGTCTCCTGAAAAATCTCATATTACTATATGACGCCCCGCAGCGGCTTTCGCATTTTGAATCGCTCGAGTACTTCCTATTCTTGAGTCTTCTTCCGCCCTTTCGGCATCCGAAATCGTCTCGTTGCGGCATTCGGACGGCATCAACAACAATCGGACGCACCGGAAGGTTCCGGAACCAGAAGATTGTCTGGCAGGCAGCTGCCGAAGCCTTTTCAGGGGACCCGGGGGGGTCTTCATGGAGGCGTCCAGGCTCCTGGACGCCTCCATAAAAACAAAATATAAAAAATGCATAATACTAGTTTTGGTATAAAAAGCAAAATAAAAAAATAAAATATTTATGGAGGCGTCCAGGACCCTGGACGCCTCCATCAACTTGCCCACCGGGCCCCGTCCACCGTTCGTCGGTTTGTCGTGTGTGAAAAAATCCAATTTGTGGAGGCGTCCTGCCATCTAGACGCGCCCATTTCTGAATCACGAGGCGCCGCTCACAAAACCACGCTTTGTGCCAAACCGCGTGTGGCTTTCGGTCGAATTCGGTGGACCTTATTGAGGCATCTGAGACCCTGGACGCCTCCAAGAAAATATTCAAAAAAAATAAATAAAAATTGAATAGAATATTATTTTTACCCCGATGGAAGTGTCCAGGGTCCTGGACGCCTCCACCCTCCGGAGCCCTATAAATAGAGGCCCACCCCCTCAGTTCTGAGGGAGCTAAGAAGCGATCCGATAGGCTGCCGGAGCCCAGAGGCTTCCGGAGTCATTTTTCTAACCCGTGGGATTTTTTTTGTAGGAGGAGGTCCTGCCGGCTTCTCGGGTGCCCAGGCTCGCGAGAGGAAGGCTGTCTTCATCCACCGCGCTTCCACGTCATCCCCACGCTGCCGAAGCTCCACCGGATCTCATCATCGGCTCATCCAATAAGCCATTTCCTCCCCTTTTTCTCTATAGTTCTTTACATTCATCATACCGCATCCTCTATCTCCCTTCATAAGGGCGCCGTCTCTTATATACTTCTTGCATTCATCATCGCATTTTCCTCCTACTCGAGTCCGAGAGGGGTTTAAAACCACACCAACCAGGTGTGTGTCCGACCACGATCTCGTTATTTTTATTGTAAGGAATTATTACTACACTGCCGTTTTCTAATTCCGTTCATCTATTGTCTATCATTTTGCAAGGGTAACCGAGGAAAGCCCTCTCCGTCGGCCGGCCGGGAGGAGAGGAAGAAGTAACCCACCGTCTCCCGCTCTTGAGGTAGGCGCGATCTCCCTTCTATTTTGGGGTCCTCGACCCCTGGCGATCACCTTATATTCTCGAGGCCGCAGAGAGTTACTTCTCGCCATGGCCGTTTAATTTTTGTCATTCATATTCTGCCTCTTTCTCACATTCGTCTCTTATATTTGCCATATTCTCGAGGCCGCGGCGAGTTACTTCCCGCAATGGCCGTTTCAATTTCCCTTATTTGATTTTTACATTATATTTGTCCCGCTCGCCCCGCCAGAGCAATCTCCTGTGATGGCCCCTTCTCTCTTCTCTCTTGATCTCTTCGCGTTGCAGCTTAAAGCACCAGGACAAAAGCAAAAGAGGATCCCGCGCGCTCCGCTCTCTCCGTCTTCATCTCTGAACCGCGTGACGTCGCTAACATCGAGCATATTAGGAGTTACATAGTCGGTCTCATGTCAGCTCAGGATGTCAGTCCCTTTCGAGTGTGAGGCAAGTTGAGTCTAATGTATACGTTGTAGACTTATCGGAATTTAGGATCGGCTCTATCTCAAAATCTTGGATCTAGTCACATATAGGGACCCATCAGTGATTCCTAGTAAGTCATTGAGCCGTCTCTTTCCTTTAAGAGTGACCCCACCCCGGAGTGTCCACCACTAGCCTCATTCCCACAGCAGCATGTGCATATCGAATATATACGGGATGAGCATGTGACGGTTACTTGGAGTGGAGCGTACTCCGCGCTACCTGGTCGGTGACAGATCAGCAGGAGCCACACGAGCAGCCGCACCCCTTACTCGACGGGGTCGAGTTCTTTCCACCCGGGGAGAATTGATGAGAATCAACACCGGACACTAACATTTTGTTTTTACATTTGTGTCTTTTTGTTTACATTTATATCCTTGGCTAATTGTGTTTGCAATTGTAAGGCATTATAAGCCAAAGGGTTAGTCATTATAAATATTTGGGTTTTTTTTCAAAAATGCCTTTGAGTTTCTATGTAAAATGTCAGTAGGTCCAGCAGGACCCCCACCCTCTTTTCCATTGGTCCACCAAGGATCTAGGGCACATGTGGGGCTAGTTCAAAGTCCAAGATTGCACTTAGACCAAGGGGGGACAAGGTGGGAGAAAATTCAAACTTGGACCAAGCAAAGTCTAAGATGCTCTCCCCTTTACTATTGTTTATTCCTTATTGTATTTTATTTAATTTGGTCATTTGCCCACATGGGGAATTAATTATCTTATCCCTAGTTTACCCCTCTCTAACCCTAGATCTAGGGGTAATTTATGTCTTTTTTTCATTTCTATATAACCCATGCATTTTGTGAATTCCTTAGCAATTAATGAAGAAAAATCCCATTTGTTCCTCAATTTGCCCAAGGGCACCCTCTCTCCCCCTTGGAGCTGTGATAGCTCCGAATTTTCAGATGTGTGAAGCCTCCCCACCACCCCCTCTCTACGTGAGAAGCTCAACACCGCCGCCGCCACCGCCATCGAACCGCCATCGCACCACATCGCCGCCTCATCAGAGTTCTGTCCATCCTTGGACAGAAGCTTGAAGCCAGATTTTTGTCTCCCAATCAGGAGATCTGTTCGACCTCAAATTTTGAGGGTGTGTTCTTCCTATCATTTCCCAACCCCATTTCAAATTTCGTGTCATTCCGCCTTCGTTTAGTATTTTTCATGTAATTAAGTTTTCCCTCCTGACAGTCTGGCAATCAGCAGATCTGCGGGATAGTGTTGTTGTTATATTTTTCCCGCCCACATAGTCTTCTCTAAAAATTCTTAAAAAAATCATACGTGTTCCTCACATCCCCTCTTCCGCCATAATTTTCCCACAGTCTAAATCCATCATTTTTATGTCGGTCAAAATTTATTTTCAGGCAGAACCTATTCTGTCCTGACTATTTGTAATCCGAGTCAGTAAAAAAAACCTAGGGAACATCCATTTTCATTTCTAATCCGTCTACTGGATGGATCTGAAATAATTATATGTTGTATCCCTTTGAGTCCTCTATTCATCGGTACCAATGTTGCCTCGATCCGACACGGAATCTGGGCGCAGAAATTCTTTTCGTGGAGGCACGCATTTCTGATCCGAGAATAGGCCAGCAGATCAATCCACCGGTTAATCCCGGTAAAATACGCTGGGATAGCTTCGGCGACCGCCGCTCCCGATTATCGATCGGCAACCCATCAGCATCGTCCCAGCCAGCCGCCGCAGCAAGGAGACGTCTGGGCACCGCCGTCCCAGCAGTCGCACCCACCTGCTGTCCCGCAGGTCCCGCAGAATCGAGCTGGACCAGTATCCCGTCTCTGGCCCGAAAGCATTCCAATTTGCTGCCTGTCAACCCAAGCTTGGTATTAGTCTTGGTCGGGGTCATCTTCCCCACGCCCGCAGCGTGGAGGTATCGTTTCCGCTCTCCTCTTTAACATTTGCTTTACTCATATATATTTCTATATGCCGCTGCATGAGTGATAGAAAATTAGCTCGATATAATGTTATCACCGCTGCGAGAGTTAGTGAGTGGAACCCGTCTCGTGACTCGATCTGAGTACGCGAAAAAGTCGATACCCTCGACTCATTGCAGGTTTCTCAACCACACAGGTCCCACGTTTCCCTCGTTTAGGGACGTCCGCGATCTAGACTCCCAGGTTCGACGTCCATCCCACATCAACAAGGAGGTGAGGTCTTAGAAGATTTTCAAGAAATGATTTTCTAGAAAGATATATACATGCAAACAAGCAATGATTTGAAAGTTAATTCATGCAATATGATTTCCGGTACGTGGCGGAGAACTTAGGTCCGAAGACCACCATCGCGCATGAGGAAAGTTTCCGCCTGGACATAATCCAACCTTCTGCAATCGCCATTTGATATACCGGATAATCATGGCATTCATACAAGCAAGGATAGAAAGTTTGCACAAGTATTTTCATGTATTTGCATGTGAGTGAAAAGATTATCAACAATTATTTCTATTCACAAATGAAAGCATATGTGCAAGTGTATGCAAAATTTTTATATGAGTGCAAACTCAAGTATGCACCTATAAAGAGTAAATGCAAATATATGCAAAGTGCAAATGAGACTATATATGAAATCTAGATTTATCCAAACATTAAGCAAAATCGGTCATGAAGTAAGCAAAGATGGATTATTCAAGGCAACTTTTAAACAAGCGTGAAATGGTGATTTTATTTTCAATATGAATAGGATTAAGACTAAAACATTGCAAATTTTCAAAAATACTGAAACCAAGATGCAACTGTTTAAGTGCAATCATTTTTTCCCAAAACTCAAATTTTTATCTTTGTAATTTTTTCAAAGCAAACCTAAGCATAATGAACTCACAAAACCAAACCATTTTTCTTTCTCGCCTTTAAAAACCTTTATTTATTGACACTTTCCTTGGCCTCAAGGCGCCTCTGCAAAACATATTCTCATTTTAACGATTTGGGTACCCAAGCCGTCTTGGGTCCCGAGGGGTTAGTTCTTGCATGAGTAAAATACATTTTGTTCCTCCTCTCAAACCATTCATCATCGGTCCTCATTAAATCTCACACATACATAGAGTGGCCGAACATACCACAGTAAAAGTATGTGACATTTGACTTTTTAAAATGACTCCTATGCATATATGATCTATCAACATATGAGTTCATGCATGAGTCAACATGGGTATAGCCATATGAATCACATGATTTTTGAAATTTATTTTTCACAAAAGTATTTTTCTTTGTGGGTGAACATCCCATTTTAACCTTTTCATTCCTAGCCTTTCCATTGCTAGTCTCGCAATGTTCACCCATTTTCCCTTTTCTTTTTAATTCCTTTTGAACAACTTCTTTCAATTTGTTTAATTCGTCATGCATGATATTGAAGTTGGTTTCCATCTCTTTCTTAGATTTTTCACATTCGCTTAACTTCACTTTGATTTCATCCAACTCCTTCACCACTTCTTCATTTACAGTTTTTATGTTTTTCAAATTCTCATAAGTATGTTATTTCTCAATCTCTAAGCATGAAATTTCTTCCTCAAATAGAGAAACTTTGGACAACAACATTTCATTTTCATCTTTCAATTTTTCAAATTCCAACTCAAGCAAACAACATTTAGTGCATGAAGATGAACTAGAATGTAAAACATCATGAAGCTTTTTTCTCAGATTTTTATTTTCATGTTTCAGCTTCTTGCATTTTTCATACAATCCACCATAAGTAATTTGCCATTCTTCACAAGTGAGGTTTTCGTTATCAGAGTTTACCTCGGTGTCGTTTTCCTCATCGGCCATTAGACATAAATTCTGGGCCGCCTCGTCCTGCTCATCATCCTTCTTGGATTTGGACTCACTCTCGTCCTCATCACTCCATATAGCCTTCATGGCCTTGGACTTCTTCACATTTTCTTTCTTTAGTTTCTTCTGAAGACTTGCACATTTGCTTCTCATGTGGCCGACTTTTCCACACTCATAGCATCTAATCTCTCTTTTGTTCCTCAATGCTATTTAGACTTGACCCTTCATCGCTTTCTTCAGAAGATTTTGAGTAAGCCTCAAATGACACTAATTTCTTTTTGCCCTTCTCTTCCTCTGTCCTCTCAATGTTGATTTCATAGGTCATCAAAGATCCAATCAACTCATCCAGCTTGAGTGTAGTGAGATCTTTAGAGTCTTCTATCACGGTCACTTTTGTATGCCATTATGGTGACAAAGGACTGCAACACCTTCCTCACTAGCTCTTGATTCGTATATTCTTTTCCCAGTGCTTTCAACCCATTGGAGATCTCCATAAGTCTAGCAAACATGTCGAGATGGTCTCATGCGGCTTCATCATGAAGAACTCGTATTCTCGGACCAATAGATTTAGTTTTGTCTCCTTTACTTCCGACGTTCCTTCGTATATCAGTCGGAAGTAAAGGACCTTGACTAACAATTCTGTAGCTATCATAATCCTGAGAACGCAAAAACACTGTCATTCTGTTTTTTCCAATAAGAGTAATTTGTGCCATCAAAAAATGGGGGTCTATGTATAGAGTGACCCTCAGGAAGCATGCCATTCATAGCCATAATCAACGATCTTTACTCCTAGACTGCAAGGTCCGCCAAAAAAAATCAGAGGCCGAGCTCTGATACCAATTGTTGGCCCAGATAACAATATATGCATGCGGACAAGAAGGGGGGGTTGAATTGTCCCCCAAACACGATGACCAATTTTAAAACTAATTTACAGATTTAACAAGATTGAGGAAAACAAACGATATGAGAATGAAATATGTTCTCTCAATCTAGCCGAGCCCACATGACCAAGACAATAGATAAAAGTGAGCAAGCACACACCACAATGCACAAGGAATTTTAAGGTGGTTCGGGACCACGACGGGCTCCCTACATCCACCCCTCACCAAATCAGTGAGGCTTCACTCGCTCACAAAGAAGCGCACGGAGTAAAAACTCCAACCACATGGAGACTTCATCTCCACAACGATCCAACTGCGGGATCAATCCACACACACAGACACACGCCGCAACAAATGCGGCACGTTATAACCACAACCGTACGTAGACGGTTCTCCACACACAGAGTCAAAGTTCAGAAATAAAGGATATGTTCAATACATGCTCATAAACCCAGTGTAATCACTGGAATAGATGTAAAAAGAGTGAAGAAATAGATCCCCATGTGTAGAAAGGGCAGTAGACGATCTTCTTTGATTCCCGGTTCGGAGGGAGGTCGGATGACAGCGATTCAAGCGTCCCTTTGTTCCTCTCGTCGATCCGCTCTTCTTTCTCTTCTTTCACAATCTCTAGAAATACTTTGATGGAGATGAAATCCTCCTTCCACGAGCTTCTCCTTCCCTTCCCCCCTTTCTTTATCTACAAGATAAGAAAATAAGCACATTAGGGTTCATAGTTCACAAAATTCAGAGTTGAACCATATATATATATATATATATATATATATATATATATATATATATATATATATATATATATATAATAGAGTGGGGAAAAGACACATAAAACCCTCACAATTTATGATAGAAACACCCTAATATGTTTAGGAACTAATGGGGGGTAGTATGGTAAAGTTTGAAAAGGTTTTCAATGGGTTTTAAGACCTCCCGAAAATTCCGTTCTGGAAGGGTCGACCCTTGGGATTGACCCTCGTGCAGATAGAGGTCGACTGGCAGCAAAATAAAGGCTCTGCACTCAGGGGTCGACCCATGGAGGCAGACTGCATATTTTGGCTTCAATCCAGTCTAGTACACTAAGGGGTCGACCCATGTCAGTTTGGGTTATAAAATCACTTCAAATCCCATTCAATTCATGGAAAAATAAATGATTAAATGTTACCATAATCTATTGAGGATCAACCATGAATATTCAACCTGAAATACATGATAAATCAAGAGGTTAGATGATAATCAAGATATGAGCATCAAATATGACACTTGCAACATGATCACTCAAATATAATTCAATGAACCCACATTGACATGTATAGGACTTCTATTCTCAACCAACAAAAACATACTTGACCAAATGCAAAGTCATGGAACCTTTATTATGCAAATAACATTCTTGAATCTTCCAAATGCTCAAGAACAAGAAACTTCAAATGAGGGATATTCATTTACACATGAATGGGCACTTTTATTGATCATTGGATGCCTTTCCAAAAACATGAATGATTGATACATTAAAGCTCACATTGAATTAAACACTCACATAATCAAATAAGCATCATTCCATCACAAGACAACCAAAAGCCATTTCAAAACACATGCTCTTCCAAACACACAATGTTTTGAAATCATTTAACCAAATGATAAAGATTTGCTACCACACACACACAATATTTGTTATCATCAAAACCAAGGTGAAAAATAATGTGAGAACACAATACCTAACAAGAAGGTAAAAGAGTGGGACCCGCCGTCCTTGCCTACCTCTACAGTGGACTCACAGCTTCAAGCATGAGTAAGCCTCCTTATGGTTGTGTACTTCTATTAGCTTGCTGGATTGACCTCCATTTTAAGTTCGACTACTATGAAGAAGCGAAGACCACCTGGAGGATCTTCCAACGGAGCCCTCTTTATCATATGGCCAACGTGTTGGGCTTTGATGGTAAGGTGATCAACTGCGTGCCCCGACTGAAGAAGCGTGAAGATTGATGCACTCACATCAATACCATCGCGCAGAATATGTTCACTTGCGCACTAGCATCCTTTCTTTCTCGTGAACTCCATATATAGAAGATCCTCCCCCGGCATGGAGCTTCAACTCATCGGTACAACTGAGTTTGTTCTGTACAATGCGCACTAGAGTTGTTCTCAGATTGGTCTCCCTCGCCATTTCTTTTAGTGTTATCAGACTTTCCACCTATCAAGAAAAGGGAATTGGGCATGAAGAGAGATGCGGAAGACGTGAGGACTATTAGAGCCCTATCGAAGACAAGTGTTCCGGAGAGGGCAATGATACATGTAGAGGAAGATCGTGAGCTGTGAAAATTAAGTCTATGTAACTGAATTGAGGAAGTTGAGGCCTAGGGTGCCCAAACCCTGATGTACCCCTTTTGCTTTAATGAATAATCACGAAGTTTTACGTGTTCTTTCCTCGTCATTTTTTTTAAAATCAAATGCAAATCTTTAGAACCCCATTTTTATTTTTTTTCTTATTTTTAGTGAAAACGACTCTAGTAGAAGAAGTGTACAAGCTCTTCTATTTTTTAGTGAACACGTCTCCTATGGCAGACACGTACAATTTTTCCCTTTTTCCTTTTTCTTTTCTTTCTTTTCTTTTTTCTTTTCTTTTCTTTTTTTGGGCAGAACATTTTAGTTAGCGCGTCTTTTTGGTAGGATGCATGCACGTTTTTTTAGTGAATGCGCCTCTTATGGCAGATGTGCACAATTTTTAATCATATTATTATTATTTTTTGGCATAACGATTTTTAGTTAACGCGTCTTCCATAGAAGACGCGTATAATTTTTCTAATTATTTTTTTAAAATATGCTATTAACGTGGCTTAGGAGAAAGACATGTACAATGAACGCGTCCACGCGTGAGGATGCGTCCTTCAACCAACTTCGAAATCAAAAACCGTCATGCCCTTCTTCCTTCCCCATCCGCCTCACTTCGTTCTTCTCCTCTTCAACCACACCCTCGTCTTCTTCTTCATTCTTCTTCAACTGATTTCGACTAGAATGTGAGGGGTTGAGAGAGAGTATGTGAGACTTACTCAGTAGAGATGAAGAGCCCTTCCATCGCCTGAAGGTTGTTGCAGGTCGGAGATGGTGGATGATCACGATGGGGGCGTGAAGGGAGAAATCGAAATCGTGAAGGGTTTGTAGGGTTTCGCACGTGTGTAGTTGTCGTATAGGTAACTAGGGGTAGGTTAGTAATTCACCAGTCTAACTCAAGCTTAACTCCAGTCAGCCTTACGGGAGTGACGGTGGGGATATAACCACAATCATTAAAGGTATTTGGAGGATATTGTTGATAATATATCTATACGAAGGGTATATTTGGCATTACTAATATTTATAAGGGTATTTAGCGTAAAAAACTTAAAATATATCACACAATATTATTTTTATGGTATTTTCACTATTTGATATGTGTGCTACAAATATCTGAGCTTTAGACATGGCACACAAACTTTTATTTTAATTTTCTGATTAAGATCACGACCAGCGGGTTGAGGGCGCTCACTTGATCTTAAAATCCTAACACCATGTCGTGGGTCAAGGCGCGACGACTTAGTGATGAGTAATTTTGTTAACTAGTGTCGGTTCCCAACTTGAAATGCGAGTTTCCATCTCGAGAATTATTACTTGTTAAGACTTACGTTAATCCAAATCCACCCTCAATCTATAATAACATTTGATGTGATTCAATATTTCAATGACGGTGATGACAATTGTTCTTGAGGTTTTTTATACTTACCTTTACTATTGTTCTTAAAAGTATCAAAATAAAGACATAATTAAATTATCAGATGTAATTAAGAATGTTTACTCCACACACACACACACACTAGGTTTCTGCATGCGCATTCTACAAAATTCAATCAAGTAAAAGCTTTCAGTTCCAACTTCCAACGCCTAGAAAATGCACGGACAATAACGCACATAAACAATCTAGTGAACTACTATACATATGCACACTATATATGTCTACTTTTCAAGTAAAAGAAAATAAAAATCAATGTACTGATATGCATGAATAAAGATTCAAACTAAAATTGTATACGTCCGAGGTTAAGATGAGAAATTAAGTGAAACTTAAGATCTTCCTACTCAGCTGATAATTACTTGAGATTTTTGGTGATGAAACAAAGGTCGGATTTAGAGCCGAGATACATTTCTTTCACTCTCGTAAAATCTACCTTCCGTACCATATGCCCTATCTCAGAGGATTTTTAATCATTCATAATCTCATAATTCTCTTTACATCAGTTTATGCAGATTCACAGTGGAACGTACTTTTGGGCTTACAATCTCTCCCCTAATAAATAATCATCTGACTCAAAAGTTTATACAGATGCTAAATATTTGATAAAGATCAAATTCTATTAGAGATTCCAATGATTAGAATCTCCGATGAAATTATTCCCAGACGAGGCATAAGGTGGCGTTTTGTTTTGGCGAGAGAAGATGAGATTATTTTTAAAATCCCTCCACCGTTCGCCGTCAGAGCAGTTTGAAATTTGTTGGTGAACAAAATTTCATTTGGTCACGTGGTCGCCCCTAGGGATGTCAATGGTAACCAGTAACCTGTTAATCGTTCGTTTCATTAATTTAACAAATAGCAAGTGGATATATTTTTTTTCCCGATAACTTAACGGATACAGATACGGATATATCCGATTTCATTGCGGATATAGAAATGGATACACCTCATTCCGAACCTGTATTCATCCGTTATTATTAAATATTATAAAATATATATTATTAATATTATCCCTTAGATCTAAATTTAACGGTGGAGATTAAATTTCACCTGAAGGGTTGACATATACTTTGTCATGAACTCTGGTCATGCATGCTCCCCTAAGACATCAAATATTTTCTTGGGGCTATGGATGGTCCCCGGAGACTGCATGTGCTCCTCCAAATAGTTGACATCAAATTATCTTGAACTCGGACTGCATGCTCCCCTGACACCAATGATGCTCTTCTGAGGCCGTGGATGCTCTCTGAGACTGCATGTGTTCCCCTAAAAGGTTGACATATGCTTTCCCTGAACCCTGGTCATGCATACTCCCCTGAGACATCAAATGCTCTCTGAGGCCATGGATGGTCATCGGAGACTACATGATGGGGGCATCTCTCGCCCTTCACATTTTTCCACAGCTTCGATTGCTCGCCAGCATAACTCCATTGTGTCCGTCATATTTTTCTGAGTCGAGTCATGTAATTTTCATATTTTATTTGAGTCATGTCATTGTAATTTTACTTTTATTTGAGTCATCTACCTCGGTTAAGTGTCATTAGATTGTTTAGAATAGTTATTGGGCTCAATTCTTTGGGCTAGGCCCAGGGACGCCCCTACCCCCTTGGACTTTGGTCATTGTAGTAAGAGTCAAGGACTTTTGTAGAAATGTGGGTTGCCTATATATAGGACCCCATTTCCTCCATTTGAGTTAATGAATCAATGAATGAAAATTACCATTTGAGAGTTCAAATTTCCTATTGGAGAGATTTCATTAGTTGGGTGAGAAACCCTTGGGAGTGATTCCCCCTATCCCCCCTCTCTCTCTCTCTCTAATAAATCATTTTCTCTCTCCTCCACTTTCTCTCTCTAAAACCTGTGCCCCTTTCTCTCTCCTCCCCTCCCAACCACCTTTCTCTCTCTTCCCCCCCTCCAATAACTCATCCCCAACTCCCCACCAACCCACCTTAACTCCACCCCAGCCCCAAGGGGGATTCCACCACTCCCCACTCCACCCTCCAACCATCAACCACCCACTCCCCTTCCCCATGCACCCTCTCTTCTCCCAAGGGAGAATTCCCACTCCCCAAGCCCCCTTTTACCTTCCCCACACACCTCTTCCCATCCCGTAAGACCAAATTTTAATCCCACCCTTAAATCCATTTTCAAATACCCTTTCCCTCTCACCCACCTTCCCAAAGTCGTAGCTCCTCCTCCCACCACCTGTTAGACCCCCTTCCAGACTCAATTCTTTCCTTCCCCCACCTTGGAACACCCCCTCCTAGACCCCCTCATAGCCCAGGCTTTCCCCACACTCATCCACCCCCATTTTCCCTCCTATATACCCCATTCCCCCCGTCATCTTCAACCTACAGCTCTCAACTGAAGATCTGCAGAAGAGTGCCAGTTTGCAGAAGCGACCACGGCTACCTCCTGGCGTTTTTAGAGGCCCAAGAGCTTCGTTGGAAGCGTCTCTCTGTCCTCTTCGTAACAGCGGTGGTCCCGTCCCATTCTAAGTTCGTGATCGACCAGGGGAGCCATTCTTCCTTGACTGTGCAAAGCCTCCCTGGCAGGGGACCAGAGCCGGAGTGGAAGCTCGACTGAGACAATCCTGTTGGGAATCTGATCGAGAGTTCTTCCTTAAAAATCTTCTACTACGGGTTTTCTATCATCTCCAAGAAGCCGAGCCCCGTTTGGCGACCGGACCTGAAAGTTATCAATTTTCTTCACCGGGTACGCGGTTCTGCTCCCACTCAGTCTGCACCGACCCTCCCTCAGTGTTCAGAGTCTACCGGCAGACCCTGACAATAGTTGGCATCCCCGTAAATCTTGTTTCGAAGAGGACTTGTCAACGGTTCCAACGACTCTGGCGGCACCTGATTCTGAGCTCGGGAGTGATCGTGGCACCTTCTTCTTCCTGCTGTTGGGAACCTGAAGCTGTCAGAGCCAAGGTTCTGCCACCCTGTTCAAGCCCCTACTCCGACTAGCAGCGGGGCCTGAAGAAATCAAAAAAATTCTAGCGTCATCCCTATCCAGCTATGAAGAATCTCCAATTGGTCTCGTCTGCAACAAAATCCGTGGCTGGCGACAGCGTCCAAATACCTGACTGTCTATCCTGCGACAGGCAGTAGGTAGAACTGGCATTGGTGTCTTTCTTTGCTCATAGTTCAAGTTCCCCTCCCCGCTTGGCCGGCTGAAGGCCCCTTCCCTGCGTGGAGGTCATTTGAGTGTTATATTAATTAACCCCCACCCTGAGATCCCCCCTCCTGCGAGAGGTGTAGTTTTGTAAACGTTTGAGCAGGTTGAAGCTTCACCGGCGCGGGGTTCGGGTGCATACCCACGCCTCCCCGCTCGCCATCGTCTCCGGCCGGGATTCGCGTCTTCACGCTGATCAGGTGAGCTTCTGGACCCCTCCCTTTGTTGGTAGATCTTGCTTAATTAGTATTACTTCTTAACTCCGTCGGACGGTGAGTGAGCGCCCGTTCCAAACTTGCTTATGTTTGAGTGGTCGCCGCGGGTTAGTTGTGAGAGTGACCCTTCAACCCATGCCTTCGGCGTGCTGACCGCCCGTGAATTTGGGTAACCCTGGCCCCTAGGGGTCCTCCCCAAGTCAGTCATATCCTTGGAAACCATCGGTCCAACCTCGGACCCTCACCCCATTGCCGGTCCACCTACGGACCCCAGTGTGCCAAACGCGAGTAAGTCCGCTTGTGTGACATTGCCTAGTCGTTGCGTTTGCTTGCCACTTAGGTCCCAGTTCGTGTCACATCAAATTGGTATCAGAGCAAGTCATTGACTTGTCTCTACAAGTCAAGTCCTAGGGCATGCTTGTATTCTTGTCCAAACCGTGCAGTGTCAACCCCTCATTGTTAACATTGAGTCTTGGGTCACATGGCCCCTCTCCCAATCATATCCCATGCATGCTTACCAAATGGAGAGCCCATAGAAATTGATTTCATTGACCTAGAATCTGAAAATTGGGTGTCCCCCGATATCATTACCTCTCTTTGTAGGACCGGACAAATTGTGCACAATGGAGACCAAGTCTTTATTGAATTCCATAAATGGTTCAGGAAGACTAAGTATTTGGATGGGGCTTGGTGTCAAAAGGGAACATTGGCGGGTCCATGTATAATCCTAGGTAAGAAATGGTTAGATGAAAGGAATGTCGACATCGACCCAACACGTCGGAATTGCCTAGTACATCCGCAACACCTTTCGGGAGCCTTTAAATTCAACAATCTTGTATTCTCCCACCCGCGGGAATCCCGCCCTTGTTCACCACCCCGGGTGCACCATACTCCGGTCATCATCACCCCACCATTAAAGAACCTTCCCACTCCATTAGCTTTGGAAGTAGTCCACCCGCTTTGCCACATGAAGACAAATACCCCTCGGGAACCTATCCCCTCCATGGAGAGCACCCATGTCCCAATTGAAGAGGAAGCCCTGCATGAGGATCTTCACCCTACACCACCCCCTCTAGATAAGGCCGAATTCATCTTAGAAGAGTCCCTTGTTAGGTGGCTAAGGGAGAGCTTGATTAGAGAAGTCATGACCCATACCTATCTACCCATGAAGCAAGACCACCATCTAGTGCACATCCACACTCCTCACATAACAATCCAATCCTACTACGAAGTAGAGGGTTCTGATGACCTCCCTAAAGGCCTAGAATGGCAGCTAGAGCTGACTTGCTTGCTGACCTTAGGGATGGCCCACCCAACAAACCTTAGTCTCATCCACCCTTGTGATGGGTCTATCACCTCGGTCTGCACCATTGGTTGCTACACTAGCGACCTTCTTTTCCATCTCCCTATGGTTGAAGAACCCATCTCGGTCCACTCCCCTACCATTGAGATCCCAAGTGCTTTGATCGCCCAACCCACTAACGACCATGGCCCAATTATCTTGGAGGAGGATGAACCATATTTTTGGGACTTTGAGGATGTGGAGTTCCTATCTCTAGGTAACCATTTCCACGATCCCTTTGACCCCTTCCTATACCCATGTGCCCCAACCATCTCACCCACCACCCATCCTTTCCTACCCTCACCCACCGTATTGGGCCAAACCCACCTCACCCATGACCCAGGTTACACCATGAGAGCCATGACTTTGGGCGATATACACCTAGGGATCGAGGAAGTACCCCACTTCATGATATCTACCTTCCTAGACCCCTTTGACCCATTCCAATGGAAGTCCAAAATCCCACACATAGGAGACCTCTTTGGCACAACAATGCATAAATCTTGGCGCAACACATCACTTGGCATGATTCATAAGACGGGTCCATTCATTCACATCACCCACATGTCAAGTAGGAAGCATGAATGGACCATTTTTGGATATAATGGTCCATCTCCATTCATCATGAGTCTTAAACATGATAGGAGCATTCTGAGATGTCCGGGTCCCCCAGCATTTGTCACCCCCATGCATGATCGGATCACCTACGGATGCCCCGGCCCTCCAACCTTTGTTAGGAAGTCCATGCATGATAGGGCCACATTTGGTTGTCCCGGCCCACCAAGGCTCATCAAGGTTCATATGACATCATGGCATGATAGGTTCACCTATGGATGTCCTGGTCCACCTTTATCCACATACATTTCCACACACCCACCACCCCGTAGTGCATGGCATGTGTATCCAAGCAAGCATTTTACAACGAACGGTGAGGTTCATATTGAGCGGGCAATAGCTCGTAAGCGCCACTTGGGGTTCCAAGTAGGCAACTTGGTAATGGTGACATTGGACTGGCTCTACCCTTGGGCTATCTCCAAATCGAGGGCTCGAGGACTTGGACATTCCATGTTCCGAGTGACTTTGGCACCCTGGCTTACGGGTTGGATCTACCGATGGGATTTTGGGATATACCCTACTTTTCACGTGGCGGATCTAACACTCTTTAAGGGCACCGCGGTGGATCCCAGTGAGAACCTTGAGCCTACCCCCACCTTTGTGAGTGACACCCTCGGAGAACCTCCACATATCATCTTGAGAGTCCAACGTGTGCACACGGAGGTAATACTAGGCAAGCAGGGTACCATCGCCAGCAAGAGGGTGTGCCCGAGCCACCTTGAGAGGATGAAGAGTCGTCCCCCGGCTAAGGATGCGAGGTTTTGAGGTTGTGGCTCGCCCGGAACAACATTAGAGGACCTCTCCCCTGGCGGACCCATACTCAACGGAGTCGAGTTCTTCGCACCCCGGGGGTATGATGGGGGCATCTCTCGCCCTTCACATTTTTCCACAGCTTCGATTGCTCGCCAGCATAGCTCCATTGTGTCCGTCATATTTTTCTGAGTCGAGTCATGTAATTTTCATATTTTATTTGAGTCATGTCATTGTAATTTTACTTTTATTTGAGTCATCTACCTAGGTTAAGTGTCATTAGATTGTATAGACTGGTTATTGGGCCCAATTCTTTGGGCTAGGCCCAGGGGCGCCCCTACCCCCTTGGTCTTTGGTCATTGTAGTAAGAGTCAGGGACTTTTGTAAAAAATGTGGGTTGCCTATATATAGGACCCCATTTCCTCCATTTGAGTTAATGAATCAATGAATGAAAATTACCATTTAAGAGTTCAAATTTCCTATTGGAGAGATTTCATTAGTTGGGTGAGAAACCCTTGGGAGTGATTCCCCCTATCCCCCCCTCTCTCTCTCTTTCTCTCTCTCTCTCTAATAAGTTATTTTCTCTCTCCTCCTCTTTCTCTCTCCTCCACTTTCTCTCTCTAAAATCTGCGCCCCTTTCTCTCTCCTCCCCTCCCAACCATATTTCTCTCTCTTCCCCCTCTCCAATAACTCATCTCCAACTCCCCACCAACCCACCTTAACTCCACCCCAGCCCCAAGGGGGATTCCACCACTCCCCACTCCACCCTCCAACCACCAACCACCCACTCCCCCTCCCCAAGCAACCTCTCATCTCCCAAGGGAGAATTCCCACTCCCCAAGCCCCCTTTACCTTCCCCACACACCTCTTCCCATCCCCCAAGACCAAATTTTAATCCCACCCTTAAACCCATTTTCAAATACCCTTTCCCTCTCACCCACCTTCCCAAATTCGTAGCTCCTCCTCCCACCACCTGTTAGACCCCCTTCCAGACCCCATTCTTCCCTTCCCCCACCTTGGAACACCCCCTCCTAGACCCCCTCACAGCCCGGGCTTTCCCCACACGCATCCACCCCCATTTCCCCTCCCATATACCCCATTCCCCCCGTCATCTTCAACCTACAGCTCTCAACTGAAGATCTGTAGAAGAGTGCCAGATTGCAGAGGCGACCACGGCTACCTCCGGGCGTTTCTAGAGGCCCAAGAGCTATCGTTGGAAGCGTCTCTCCATCCTCTTCGCAACGGCGGTGGTCCCGTCCTATTCTGAGTTCGTTATAGACCAGGGGAGCCATTCTTCCTCGACTGCGCAAAGCCTCCCTGGCAAGGGACCAGAGCTGGAGTGGAAGCTCGACTCCGATGATCCTGTTGGGAATCTGATCAAGAGTTCTTCTTCAAAAATATTCTACTACGAGTCTTCTATCATCTCCAATAATCAGAGCCCCCTTTGGCGATCGAAACCTGAAAGTTATTAATTTTCTTCCCCGGGTACGCGGTTCTGCTCCCACTCATTCTGCACCGAGCCTAACTTAGTGTTCAGAGTCTACCGGCTGACCCCAACAACAGTTGGCATCCTCGTCAGGCTTGCTTCGAAGAGGACTCTTCAACGGTTCCAACGACTCTAGCGGAACCTGATTCTGAGCTCGGGAGCGATCGTGGCACCTTCTTCTTCCTGCTGTTGGGAACCTGAAGCTGTCAGAGCCAAGGTTCTGCCACCCTGTTCAAGCCCCTACTCCGACCAGAAGCGGTGCCCGAAGAAATCAAAAAAATTCTAGTGTCATCCCCATCCAGATACGAAGAATATCCAATTGGTCTCGTCTGAAACAAAATTCGGGGCTGGCCACAGCATCCAAATACCTGACTGTCTGTCCTGAGACACAGGCAGCAGGCAGAACCGGCTTTGCTGTCTTTCTTTGCTCATAGTTCAAGTTCCCCTCCCCGCTTGGTCGGCTGAAGGCCCCTTCCCTGCGTGAAGGTCATTTGAGTGTTATATTAATTAACCCCCACCCCGAGATCCCCCCTCCTGCGAGAGGTGTAGTTTTGTAAACGTTTGAGCAGGTTGAAGCTTCACCGGCGTGGCGTTCGGGTGCATACTCACGCCTCCCCGCTCGCCATCGTCTCCGGCCGGGATCAACGTCTTCACGCTGATCAGGTGAGATTCTGGACCCCTACCTTTGTTGGTAGATCTTGCTTAATTAGTATTACTTCTTAACTCCGTCGGACGGTGAGTGAGCGCCCGTTCCAAACTTGCTTATGTTTGAGTGGTCACCGTGGGTTAGTTGTGAGAGTGACCCTTCAACCCATGCCTTCGGCGTCCTGACCGCCCATGAATTTGGGCAACCCTGGCCCCTAGGGGTCCTCCCCAAGTCAGTCATATCCTTGGAAACTATCGGTCCAACCTCGGACCCTCACCCCATTACCGGTCCACCTACGGACCCGAGTGTGCCAAACGCGAGTGAGTCCGCTTGTGTGACATTGCCTAGTCATTGCGTTTGCTTGCCACTTAGGTCCCAGTTCGTGTCACATCAAATTGGTATCAGAGCAAGTCATTGACTTGTCTCTACAAATCAAGTCCTAGGGCATGCTTGCATTCTTGTCCAAACCGTGCATTGTCAACCCCTCATTGTTAACATTGAGTCTTGGCTCACATGGCCCCTCCCCCAATCATATCTCATGCATGCTTACCTAATGGAGAGCCCATAGAAGTTGATTTCATTGACCTAGAATCTGAAAATTAGGTGTCCCCCGATATCATTACCTCTCTTTGTAGGACCGGACAAATTGTGCACAATGGAGACCAAGTCTTTATTAAATTCCATAAATGGTTCGGGAAGACTAAGTATTTGGATGGGGCTTGGGGTCAAAAGGGAACATTGGCGGGTCCATGTATAATCCTAGGTAAGAAATGGTTAGATGAAAGGAATGCCGACATCGACCCAACACGTCGGACTTGCCTAGTGCATCCGCCACACCTTTCGGGAACCTTTAAATTCAACAACCTTATATTCTCCCACCCGCGAGAATCCCGCCCTTGTTCACCACCCCTGGTGTAATGCCCTGGATCCTTGGTAGGTCTTGCTGGATCTTCATTGGATCTTTCGGATTGGTTTCGGTGAGTTTCGGTTCGCTTTGGTGGCTTCCGAGTTGAGTTTGACGAGCCGTGTGGATTTTTCTCACGTACTAGTTACGGAACCCTACGGTGAACTTGTTTGTCAATTCTCTAACTCGTGGAAGCTACAGCGACGATGTACTTGTCGAGCCGGTCGTTTCGGCTATTTTTGCGTATTTTTCTAAATTTGTACATTTTCGGCGCATTTTTGGAATTTTTGAAAATTAGGAAAATTTCCTTATTTCTTTTCCTCTCTCTCTCTCCTCACGCTCGCCGTTCCTCTCTCTCTCTCTCCCGTTCTCTCTCGTTCTCTCCCCCTTTCGGCTCCGGCTGCAGACGGAGGCGCTCGTGGGTGAGGTGGCGACGAGGTGGAGCTGCCGAGGTGCGCGATGGGGCGAGCATCGGATCGATTCTGGCACGATCCCGTTCGGTGGATTTAAAGCCAGTGAAATCGGTTCGCAAGTGATTTTTGGCGTGGTTTAGTCCCTTCGGGGCACGGTTTCTTCGGTGGAGGTAGGGTGACTGATCCTCACTTCCTCCTCTCCGTTTTCCCTGCCATTGCACGTCGTTCGGCTAGGAAACGGTCGAGTTTGGGCTTGTTTTGCCTAAACCGTGATTTTCGTGATTTTTAGGGTCGACCGGTAAACGGTGACCGTTTGCGGCGTAGTTAGTTTCTAACTGACCGCTGGGATGTCAGGATCCCATCCACATTGATTTCGTGTGGTTTGGTGTTCATTCGAGGCCGGTAGAAGCCCGGGAACCTCGATGACCCACTTAGGGTCGATTTGTCTAAATCGCCCGAATCTTGTGTTTTTGAGCTTGCATGTGGGCGTTTTGGCCCTCTTGAATTGTTGTTTGTCGTTTAGGTTTGTTTCCCCTGCGTTTCGGCGTGAATGGGGCGTGGAACGGGCCGGTTGGCCATTCCTATGTTTTTCCGCCGTGACCGATGTAGCGGTCGTTTTAGAGGCCGTTACTTAGCTCTGACGGCCCTACGATAGACTGCCACTTCGTTTGGCGTTCTTGAGTTTTCTGACTTTTGGGTGAGCGACGGCCCTAGGGTGGCGCGTCACTCCCTTGTAACGTGCCTAGGTTCGTGCGTTATTTCCCTTTTGTCGTTTGTTGTTTGTGTTAAGTCGGTTCTTCTAACGCGCTTGACCCAGCGCATTGGATGAATGTAACGCGCCTGACCGACGTTGACCTTTTGAGGCGGTTCCTCTGGCGCGTCTGCCCTAGCGCATCGGGTGTGAGTAACGCGCCTGGTGTAGGCCGTTACTTTCCGTTTGACTGTGTTTGACCGAGTGAGTCAGGTTGAATAGCGACTGTGTCCCTATGCGTCGTTGTTGTATAACGCGCCTGCCCCTGGCCGTTATACGTTGTTTTGTGCTGGGTTGAGGGTGGTTGTGGCCGTTGTGTGTAACGCGCCTTCTCCTGTGCGTCGTTTGGCTCTGACGCGCCTCCCTTGCCTCGTTGTTTGCTTGTAACGCGCCTGGCGTTGCGCGTTACTTGGCTTTGGTTGTGGGTGTGTTGGCTCTGACGCGCCTGGTCTTGTGCGTCGGGTGGCTATAACGCGCTCGCTCCCGTGCGTTATTTCGTTGTGACGCGTCTCGTTTAACGCATTACATGCTTCGTATGTTTGTGTTTTAGAGTGGTTAGGGCGGTGTAAGTGACGGCCCGTCGTCTGACCGTCGCTTGGGTGTAACGGCCCTGGTCTAGACCGTCACATGCTTGTAGCGGTCTAGGGGTGGCGCGTTACATGACTTTTGCTCCGTTTCTCGTGTTTTGGTTTTGGCTTGTCTTGGCTTATCCTTGGGGTCTGCCCGTTGTCCCGTGGATGTCTCCCGACGTCCTATGAAGGCTAAGACTACGTTGTAAGGTGGCCAGGAGTCTACTTGCTTGAGGTAGGATTCTCTTTCCTACTTTTCGAGCATTGCTATTGGGTTCAGGTCAACCCGGTGTGACCCAGTGGTGACGTGTGACCTTGCATGTGTGTGTCTCGGTGGTTGTGTCCGGCTCGAGACACTACTTCTGGATGCCTCGAGGTGTTGTTCTACCTCGGTTTGCGTGTTCAGATGTGTGCTGAGGGCCTTTGGTGTTCCCTCACGTCTCCGTGTGTTGTTTTCTGTGGAGTGTCGTTTCTCGTGTGGCTTAGGATTAGACCGATTGGCGGTTGTTCCGCTGTCTGTGACGATCTTGCCTTTGAGTCATTCGACTCGGGATCGTTACGTGATAGGTCTAGTTGCCTGGTCCTGAGTCTGTGGGCGGTTGTTTAGCTACCTTGGTGCTTTGTGGTGCACAAGACGGGTCTTTCTTGACTGTCTGTGCTGTAGCGCCTGTGTTTCGGAGTCTGTGCCTTGTGAGCCTCCACTAGTTATAGCCCTAGGCTTTTGCCGACCCACCGGGAGTGGTGGAGGGGTTTTCCTACTGTGTTTGGTACGTACGGTTATTAAGCTAGTTCCGTGGGCCCCGGCCAACGCTAGCATCCTACCGAGGGAAATACTAGCTAGAGGCCTGGCCTAGGTAGAGGTCAGTGTGTGCACACGTGGTCAGGGACTGGGGACTTACGTCGACGGGTGTGGCCCTGACTAGTCACTCGCAGTTGGTGCTGTAGTCTTGTGCTGTGGTACCGTGTTCCTTGGGACTGTTGTTCCTTGGACCTGGTTCTTGGTGTGTCTTGTCCTTGAGTGACATGACACTTGTGACGCAGTGTAAGTCGTCAGTGGACGCATCTGGCTGTTCTCTAGTGGGAGGGTGCTCCTGTCACCTGGTCCGTGACTCTCGCGTTTTCTTGCACGCTGTGACCTTTGCGGGTTGCCCTCTCGTGGCTGTACTCGAGGTCAGTGTTATGTCATTTGCACGACATTCTAGTCATGCGTGGGGCTGTGTGCACGACGTTTCCTATCGTGTTTTTTCTGTGCTTTCGGCGTCGGCGTCTGCCTTCGCCTTTATTTTGACCGACGGACTGGGTTACCCTACTGTGTGAGTTTGGGGTTGACCGTCTGTTACCGCTTGGAGTAATTTAGGGTGCCAAGTTCTCCTCGGTGGCCGTGTTTCCATCTTTTACGGCCTCGCTCTTCTTTGTTGTTGAGCTCCCCTTGCTCTTAGCCTGTTCCCTACTCCTGCTGTACCTATTCTGTTTACAGCTTTGTAGTGTAGCTTTTCCTATTTTGCTACACTCGTTGTTTCTGTTGTTACTTCCGTTGCACTGTGCGTTTTCCAGTGGGGATCCGCGTCACCCCTGCTGAGTTTCTGTTTAGAGACTCACCCCTGCTTTTCAGGTGAGTTTCGTCGTTCGCCTCTGCTGCTCTTGGAGGTGCGCGTTTGCAATAGCTGCCAGCTGTACCTGCGTCGGGCTTCCCCCGACTCCTGTGTACGTTTCTTTCTGTCGGACTGTACTTATTGTCTTTCCTTTGGACTGGACTCTGGTGTATAATTATAATTGTAGAAATTATTATTGAAAAAGTAATTTTATTTCTGCTACTTTAGCAATCCAATCTAATGAAATTTAATTGCTTACTGTTATATCTGCTGGCATCAATGTATTCCACACACTCCTTTTTCCCTTCGGCGCTTTCCCGCGCTTGGGAGGCCTCGCGGGTCCCATGTGGTATCACGTGTATTCGGTATTCTACCGGGTGCACCGGGTATCCGGAATTCGGGTCGCTAAAGAGTGGTATCAGAGCAGTGTTCTGAGATGTTCGGAGTTCTTTTCTGAGCTATCAGAGCATTGTCGTGTGAGATACATGGAAATCTAGATATTCAGTTACCAGAGTCCTTAAGGTCCAGTACAGTCTCTTGCTGGCGTAGGTGTTGCGATGTTTATCGCAGTGCTTTTCGCGTGTGGTCTTGTGCGTGCTTGGTTGGCACTGTACGAGATGGTTTTGCTCTCGTCTGAGTGTGACGAGGTGCTTCGTTCGGTTTTAGTGTTGGTCTTGATCGTGTTGCACTTGGCAGTGTCTGTCGGTAAGCACGAACCTGCAGTGCATTGTTCGAGCTATTTCTGTGTTTTGCTCAAGTGGCTTATGACTTTTAGTGTTGGTGTGATGGTCGTGCACGTTCTTACGTTGCTTTGGTTGTCCCAGCTTAAGTCTGTTCAGCTCCTGATGTGTTTCACATCTGTTGAAGTGATCGATTAGATTCCGTGTTCGAGAAGTTGCTCAGGCGAGCCTAGGATTTTCCCTTCCTGGAGAGCTTTTGTGGTTGAGCCTCTTGCTTCTCGTCCCTTCTGGTGGAATCTTTTTCGAGGTGAGCCTTGAATTTGCTGTCTTAGTGTTGCCTTTGTCCTGTGTCTGCTTAAGTGTAGATAGCTTTGTTTTGAGCCTGATCTGTTCCTTGTTGTACGGTTGCTTGGCTTTGGACTCCATAATGGTGTTAAGAGCTGTCACGTACCGTAGTTGTCGTGCCGTGTCCAGCGGTCGATGTGTTGTGAAGGCTCATTTGTCATTATCAGGACGTGAAGGTTAGCTGAGACTGATGCTTTTCTTGTGCTTTGTGCTGAAGCTGGTGCTCTTCCTTTGTTGCACTTAGGCTCCTTGTGATCGGTTGTTCGCGAGATCGGTGCTCGTGCCGTGTTAATTGCGATCTTTGTTGATTGTGATGACACCTGAGTGTGCTGAGGTGCGACTACCGAGGTTATTCTGTTGCCTGTTCGTGTTGTTGAGAGTGCAGCTAAAGCGTGTGGGTTGGCTACCCATTTGTTGAGAGGTTGGTCCTTTCTCGATGTGTCTTTGTCTTGGCTTCTCGTGTCTTGACATTGGTTGTTGTCGTGCCATTGTTTGTGGTTTTCTGGTGTTGGCATTGGCATGTGCGAGTGTTGGGGAATTTGTCGGCGTTCCTTGCTGATTGAGTACCCTTTGCTCTGCATTTCTTTCTTGGGTGTTGTGCTCTCGAGGCGTGTTGGTAGTCCTTGAGGTGTGTTCCCCGAGATTGTTGTTGTTTCTCGTTGTTGTGGGTCTTTTCCTTGGTGAGCAGTCTGATGCGTGACTTGTCCTTGTGGTCGTGTGTTCAGCTGTTCTTGTGCCTTGTTATGACCATGCTTGCAGTTGTGTTCCATGGTTCTATGTTTGGAATGGAGCCGGAATCCTGCGAGTGCTGCCGTTGTGTTGTTTTTGTAAGCGCTGTTTCTTTATGATTTTGTGTCTCTATCTTGGACCATGATCTTGTTAGTTGGCTTGCTATACTCCCTTTCTCTTGGGTAGAGTCAGCTTGCGATTTGATCAGATGTAATATCTGAGTGAGGACTGACTTGATTGTGCCCGTGGTTCAGTGGTGTTGTTGTCGTTGGTGTCCTGTGCGCCAGGTGTTTCCTGTTACCTTTGGCACTACAGCCGATGATGTGGTCGAGCTGTCAGCTGTGAGGACTGTGTCTCCTGGTATAAGCTGTTGCTTGCCGTGCGGTTGTTGTGTTTTTCCGATGTCGGTTGTTGTGGCTGTCGTGTCTCTTTTTCTGGTGAGACGTGAGCGACGTTGCCCTTGCTTCGGAGGTGTCAGATGTGTTCACTTTGGCGCCATGCTCGTGCTGTGGACTTGTTGTCCTGGAAGCGAGAGTGTGTACCTGTAATTGTGATCTGACGGAGTTCCTCTGAGCTGTGTTTCTCGAGATTTGTGTTGTTTTTGCGTTTGTGTTGTTGGGTTGTTCTTCCCTGCTTCTCCTTTGTTAGTCCTTAATTTCGATGGTGAAATTTCTGAAAGGAGGGGATGATGTAATGCCCTGGATCCTTGGTAGGTCATGTTGGATCTTCATTGGATCTTTCGGATTGGTTTCGGTGAGTTTCGGTTCGCTTTGGTGGCTTCTGAGTTGAGTTTGACGAGCCGTGTGGGTTTTTTTCACGTACTAGTTACGGAACCCTACGGTAAGTTTGTTTGTCAATGCTCGAACTCGTGGATGCTACAGCGATGATGTACTCGTCGAGCCGGTCGTTTTGGCTATTTTTACGTATTTTTCTGAATTTGTGCATTTTTGGCGCATTTTCAGAATTTTCAGAAATTAGGAAAATTTCCTAATTTCTTTTCTTTTTATTTCTTTTCCTCTTTCTCTCTCTCCTCACTCTCGCCGTTTCTCTCTCTCTCTCCCATTCTCTCTCATTCTCTCCCCCTTTCGGCTCCGTCTGCAGACGGAGGCGCTCGTGGGTGAGGTGGCGACGAGGTGGAGCTGCCGAGGTGCGCGATGGGGCGAGGATCGGATCGATTCTGGCGCGATCCCGTTCGGTGGATTCAAAACCGGTGAAATCGGTTCGCGAGTGGTTTTTGGCGTGGTTTAGTCCCTTCGGGGCACGGTTTCTTCGGTGGAGGTAGGGTGACTGATCCTCACTTCCTCCTCTCCGTTTTCCTTGCCATTGCATGTCGTTCGGCTAGGAAACGGTCGAGTTTGGGATTGTTTTGCCTAAACCGTGATTTTCATGGTTTTTAGGGTCGGCCGGTAAACGGCGACCGTTTGCGGCGTAGTTAGTTTCAAACTGACCGCTGGGATATCAGGATCCCATCCACGTTGATTTCGTGTGGTTTGGTGTTCATTCGAGGACGGTAGAAGCCCGGGAACCTCGGTGACCCACTTAGGGTCGATTTGTCTAAATCGCCCGAATCTTGTGTTTTTGAGCTTGCATGTAGGCGTTTTGGCCCTCTTGAGTTGTTGTTTGTCGTTTAGGTTTGTTTTCCCTGCGTTTCGGCGTGAATGGTGCGTGGAACGGGCCGGTTTGGCCATTCCTATGTTTTCCCGCCGTGACCGATGTAGCAGTCGTTTCAGAGGCCGTTACTTGGCTCTGACGGCCCTACGATAGACCGCCACTTCGTTTGGCGTTCTTTAGTTTTCTGGCTTCTGGGTGAGCGACGGCCCTAGGGTGGCGCGTCACTCCCTTGTAACGCGCCTAGGTTCGTACGTTATTTCCCTTTTGTCGTTTGTTGTTTGGGTTAAGTCGGTTCTTCTAACGCGCTTGACCCAGCGCGTTGGATGAATGTAACGCGCCTGGTCCTGGCCGTTACTTCCGTTTGACCGACGTTGACCTTTTGAGGCGGTTCCTCTGGCGCGTCTGCCCTAGCGCGTCAGGTGTGAGTAACGTGCCTGGTGTAGGCCGTTACTTTCCGATTGACTGTGTTTGACCGAGTGAGTCGGGTTGAATAGCGGTTGTGTCCCTATGCGTCATTGTTGTATAACGCCCCTGCCCCTGGCCGTTATACGTTGTTTTGTGCTGGGTTGAGGGTGGCTATGGCCGTTGTGTATAACGCGCCTGCTCCCGTGCGTCGTTTGGCTCTGACGTGCCTCCCTTGCCGCGTTGTTTGCTTGTAACGCGCATGGCGTTGCGCGTTACTTGGCTTTGGTTGTGGGTGTGTTGGCTCTGACGCACCTGGTCTTGTGCGTCGGGTGGCTATAACGCGCTCACTCCCGTGCGTTATTTCGTTGTGACGCGTCTCGTTTAACGCGTTACATGCTTCATGTGTTTGTGTTTTAGAGTGGTTAGGGCGGTGTGAGTGACGGCCTGTCGTCTGACCGTCGCTTGGGTGTAACGGCCCTGGTCTAGACTGTCACAAGCTTGTAGCGGTCTAGGGGTGGCGCGTTACATGCCTTATGCTCCGTTTCTCGTGTTTTGGTTTTGGCTTATCTTGGCTTATCCTTGGGGTCTGCCCGTTGTCCCGTGGATGTCTCCCGACGTCCTATGAAGGCTAAAACTACGTTGTAAGGTGGCCAGGAGTCTACTTGCTTGAGGTAGGATTCTCTTTCCTACTTTTCGAGCATTGCTGTTGGGTTCAAGTCAACCCGGTGTGACCCAGTGGTGACGTGTGACCTTGCATGTGTGTGTCTCGGTGGTTGTGTCCGGCTCGAGACACTACTTCTGGATGCCTCGAGGTGTTGTTCTACCTCGGTTTGCGTGTTCAGATGTGTGCTGAGGGCCTTTGGTGTTCCCTCACGTCTCCGTGTGTTGTTTTCTGCGGAGTGTCGTTTCTCGTGTGGCTTAGGATTAGACCGATTGGCGGCTTGTTCCGTTGTCTGTGACGATCTTGCCTTTGAGTCGTTCGACTCGGTATCGTAACGTGATAGGTCTAGTTGCCTGGGCCTGAGTCTATGGGCGGTTGTTTAGCTGCATTGGTGCTTTGTGGTGCACGAGACGGGTCTTTCTTGACTATCTGTGCTGTAGCGCTTGTGTTTCGGAGTCTGTGCCTTCTGAGCCTCCACTAATTGTAGCCCTTGGCTTTTGCCGACCCACCGGGAGTGGTGGAGGGGTTTTCCTGTTGCGTTTGGTACGTATGGTTCTTAAGCTAGTTCCGTGGGCCCCGGCCAACGGTAGCGTCCTACCGAGGGGAATACTAGCTAGAGGCCTGGCCTAGGTAGAGGTCAGTGTGTGCACACGTAGTCAGGGACTGGGGACTTACATCAATGGGTGTGGCCCTGACTAGTCACTCACAGTTGGTGCTGTAGTCTTGTGCTGTGATATCGTGTTCCTTGGGACTGTTGTTCCTTGGACCTGGTTCTTGGTGTGTCTTGTCCTTGAGTGACATGACACTTGTGACGCAGTGTAAGTCGTCAGTGGACGCATCTGGCTGTTCTCTAGTGGGAGGGTGCTCCTGTCACCTGGTCCGTGACTCTCGCGTTTTCTTGCACGTTGTGACCTTTGCGGGTTGCCCTCTCGTGACTGTACTCGAGGTCAGTGTTCTGTCATTTGCATGACATTCTAGTCATGCGTGGGGCTGTGTGCACGACGTTTCCTATCGTGTTTTTTCTGTGCTTTCGGCGTCGACGTCTGCCTTCGCCTTTATTTTGACCGACGGACTGGGTTACCCTACTGTGTGAGTTTGGGGTTGACCGTCTGTTGCCGCTTGGAGTAATTTAGGGTGCCGAGTTCTCCTCGGTGGCCGTGTTTCCATCTTTTACGGCCTCGCTCTTCTTTGTTGTTGAGCTCCCCTTGCTCTTAGCCTGTTCCCTACTCCTGCTGTTCCTGTTCTGTTTACAGCTTTGTAGTGTAGCTTTTCCTATTTTGCTACACTCGTTGTTTCTGTTGTTGCTTCCGTTGCACTGTGCGTTTTCGAGTGGGGATCCGCGTGACCCCTACTGAGTTTCTGTTTAGAGACTCACCCCTACTTTTCAGGTGGGTTTCGCCGTTCGCCTCTGCTGCTCTTGGAGGTGCGCGTTTGCAATTGCTGCCAGCTGTACCTGCGTCGGGCTTCCCCCGACTCCTGTGTACGTTTCTTTCTGTCGGACTGTACTTGTTGTCTTTCCTTTGGACTGGACTCTGGTGTATAATTGTAATCGTTGAAATTATTAATGAAAAAGTAATTTTATTTCTGCTACTTTAGCAATCCAATCTAATGAAATTTAATTGCTTACTGTTATATCTGATGGCTTCAATGTATTCCACATACTCCTTTTTCCCTTCGGCGCTTTCCCGCGCTTGGGAGGCCTCGCGGGTCCCATGTGGTATCACGTGTATTCGGTATTTTACCATGTGCATCGGGTATCCAGAATCCGGGTCGCTACACCGGGTGCACCATACTCCGGCCATCATCACCCCACCATCAAAGAACCTTCCCACTCCATTAGCTTTGGAAGAAGTAGTCCACCCGCTTTGCCACATGAAGATAAATACCTCTCGGGAACCTATCCCCTCCATGGAGAGCACCCATGTCCCAATTGAAGAGAAAGCCCCGCATGAGGATCTTCACCTTACACCACCCCCGCTAGATAAGGCCGAATTCATCTTAGAAGAGTCCCTTGTTAGGTGGCTAAGGGAGAGCTTGATTAGAGAAATCATGACCCATACCTATCTACCCATGAAGCAAGACCACCATCTAGTGCCCATCCACACTCCTCACATAACAATCCAATCCTACTACGAAGCAGAGGGTTTTGATGACCTCCTTAAAGGCCTAGAATGGCAGCTAGAGCAGACTTGCTTGTTGACCTTAGGGACGGCCCACCCAAGAAACCTTAGTCTCATCCACCCTTGTGATGGGTTTATCACCTCGGTCTGCACCATTGGTTGCTACACTAGCGACCTTCTTTTCCTTCTCCCTATGGTGGAAGAACCCATCTCGGTCCACTCCCCTACCATTGAGATCCCAAGTGCTTTAGTCTCCCAACCCACTAACGACCATGGCCCAATTATCTTGGAGGAGGATGACCCATATTTTTGGGGCTTTGAGGATGTGGAGTTCCTATCTCTAGGTAACCATTTCCACGATCCCGTTGACCCCCTCCTATACCCATGTGGCCCAACCATCTTACCCACCACCCACCCTTTCCTACCCTCACCCACCATATTGGGCAAAACCCACCTCACCCATGACCCAGGTTACACCATGAGAGCCATGACTTTGGGCGATATACACCTAGGGATCGAGGAAGTACCCCACTTCATGATATCTACCTTCCTAGACCCCTTTGACCCATTCCAATGGAAGTCCAAAAGCCCACACATAGGAGACCTCTTTGGCACAACAATGCATAAATCTTGGCACAACACATCACTTGGCATGATTCATAAGACGGGTCTATTCATTCACATCACCCACATGTCAAGTAGGAAGCATGAATGGACCATTTTCGGATATAATGGTCCATCTCCATTCATCATGAGTCTTAAACATGATAGGAGCATTCTGGGATGTCCGGGCCCCCGGGCATTTGTCACCCCCATACATGATCGGATCACCTACGGATGCCCCGGCCCTCCAACCTTTGTTAGGAAGTCCATGCATGATAGGGCCACATTTGGTTGCCCCGGCCCACCAAGGCTCATCAAGGTTCATATGGCATCATGGCATGATAGGTTCACCTATGGATGTCTGGTCCACCTTTATCCACACACATTTCCACACACCCACCACCCCGTAGTGCATGGCATGTGTATCCAAGCAAGCATTTTACAACGAACGGTGAGGTTCATATTGAGCAGGCAATAGCTCGTAAGCGCCACTTGGGGTTCCAAGTAGGCAACTTGGTAATGGTGACATTGGAGTGGCTCTACCCTAGGGCTATCTCCAAATCGAGGGCACGAGGACTTGGACCTTCCATGTTCCGAGTGACTTTGGCACCCTGGCTTACGGGTTGGATCTACCGATGGAATTTTGGGATATACCCTACTTTTCACGTGGCGGATCTAACACTCTTTAAGGGCACCGCGGTGGATCCCAGTGAGAACCTTGAGCCTACCCCCACCTTTGTGAGTGACACCCTCGGATAACCTCCACATATCAGCTTGAGAGTCCGACGTGTGCACACGGAGGTAACACTAGGCAAGCAGGGTACCATCGCCAGCAAGAGGGTGTGCCTGAGCCACCTTGAGAGGATGAAGAGTCGTCCCCCGGCTAAGGATGCAAGGTTGATTTTGGAGGTTGTGGCTCGCCCGGAGCTGCATTGGAGGACCTCTCCCCTGGCGGACCCATACTCAACGGAGTCGAGTTCTTCGCACCCCGGGGGTATGATGGGGGCATCTCTCGCCCTTCACATTTTTCCACAGCTTCGATTGCTCGCCAGCATAGCTCCATTGTGTCTGTCATATTTTTCTGAGTCGAGTCATGTAATTTTCATATTTTATTTGAGTCATGTCATTGTAATTTTACTTTTATTTGAGTCCTCTACCTAGATTAAGTGTCATTAGATTGTTTAGAATGGCTATTGGGCCCAATTCTTTGGGCTAGGCCCAGGGGCGCCCCTACCCCCTTGGTCTTTGGTCATTGTAGTAAGAGTCAGGGGCTTTTGTAGAAATGTGGGTTGCCTATATATAGGACCTCATTTCCTCCATTTGAGTTAATGAATCAATGAATGAAAATTGCCATTTGAGAGTTCAAATTTTCTATTGGAGAGATTTCATTAGTTGGGTGAGAAACCCTTGGGAGTGATTCCCCTATCCCCCTCTCTCTCTAATAAGTCATTTTCTCTCTCCTCACTTTCTCTCTCTAAAATGTGTGCCCCTTTCTCTCTCCTCCCCTCCCAACCACCTTTCTCTCTCTTCCCCCCTCCAATAACTCATCCCCAACTCCCCACCAACTCACCTTAACTCCACCCCAGCCCCAAGGGGGATTCCACCACTCCCCACTCCACCCTCCAATCACCAACCACCCACTCCCCTTCCCCATGCACCCTCTCTTCTCTCAAGGGAGAATTCCCACTCCCCAAGCCCCCTTTTACCTTCCCCACACACCTCTTACCATCCCCCAAGACCAAATTTTAATCCCACCCTTAAACTCATTTTCAAATACCCTTTCCCTCTCACCCACTTCCCAAATTCGTACCTCCTCCTCCCACCACCTGTTAGACCCCCTTCCAGACCCCATTCTTCCCTTCCCCCACCTTGGAACACCCCCTCCTAGACCCCCTCATAGCCCGGGCTTTCCCCACACTCATCCACCCCCATTTTCGCTCCTATATACCCCATTCCCCCCCGTCATCTTCAACCTACAGCTCTCAACTGAAGATCTGCAGAAGAGTGCCAGTTTGTAGAGGCGACCACGACTACCTCCTGGCGTTTCTAGAGGCCCAAGAGCTATCGTTGGAAGCGTCTCTCTGTCCTCTTCGCAACGGCGGTGGTCCCGTCCCATTCTGAGTTCGTGATCGAAACAAGGGAGCCATTCTTCCTCGACTGTGCAAAGCCTCCCTGGCAGGGGACCAGAGCCGGAGTGGAAGCTCGACTGCGACAATCCTGTTGGGAATCTGATCGAGAGTTCTTCTTCAAAAATCTTCTACTACGAGTTTTCTATCATCTCCAAGAAGCCGAGCCCCTTTTGGTGACCGGACCTGAAAGTTATCAACTTTCTTCCCCGGGTACGCGGTTCTGCTCCCACTCAGTCTGCACCTACCCTTCCTCAGTGTTCAGAGTCTACCGGCCGACCCTGATAATAGTTGGCATCCCCGTTGGTCTTGCTTCGAAGAGGACTCGTCAACGGTTCCAACAAATCTGGCGGCACGTGATTCTAAGCTCTGGAGCGATCGTGGCACCTTTTTCTTCCTACTGTTGGGAACCTGAAGCTGTCAGAGCCAAGGTTCTGCCACCCTGTTCAAGCCCCTACTCCGACCAGTAGCGGTGCCCGAAGAAATCAAAAATATTCTAGCGTCATCCCCATCCAGCTACGAAGAATCTCCAATTGGTCTCGTCTGCAACAAAATTCGGGGTTGGCTACAGCGTCCAAATACCTGACTATCTGTCCTGAGACACAGGCCGCAGACAGAACCGGCTTTGGTGTCTTTCTTTGCTCATAGTTCAAGTTCCCCTCCCCGCTTGGCCGGTTGAAGGCCCCTTCCCTGCGTGGAGGTCATTTGAGTGTTATATTAATTAACCCCCACCCCGAGATCTCCCCTCCTGCGAGAGGTGTAGTTTTGTAAACGTTTGAGCAGGTTGAAGCTTCACCGGCGCGACGTTCGGGTGCATACCCACGCCTCCCCGCTCGCCATCGTCTCCGGCCAGGATCGGCGTCTTCACGCTGATCAGGTGAGCTTCTGGACCCCTCCCTTTGTTGGTAGATCTTGCTTAATTATTATTGCTTCTTAACTCCATCGGACGGTGAGTGAGCACCCGTTCCAAACTTGCTTATGTTTGAGTGGTCGCCGCGAGTGAGTTGTGAGGGTGACCCTTCAACACATGCCTTCGGAGTGCTGACCGCCCATGAATTTGGGCAACCCTGGCCCCTAGGGGTCCTCCCCAAGTCAGTCATATCCTTGGAAACCATCGGTCCAAGCTCGGACCCTCACCCCATTCCCGGTCCACCTACGAACCCGAGTGTGCCAAACGCGAGTGAGTCCGCTTGTGTGACATTACCTAGTCGTTGCGTTTGCTTGCCACTTAGGTCCCAGTTCATGTCACATCACTACATGTGCTTCGCCAAAGGGTTGACATCAAATTGCCTCGAACACTTGACTACATGCTCCCCTTTCACCAAGGATGCTCTCCTGAAGCCGTGGATGCTCCCTGAGACTGCATGTGCTCTCCTAAAGGGTTGACATATGTTTTGCCCTGAACCTCTGGTCATGCATGCTCCCTTGAGACATCAATTGTTCTTCTGAGGCCGTGGATGGTCCCCGGAGACTGCATGTGCTCCCCCTGATCGTTAACATCAAATTACCTTGAACTCGGACTGCATGATCCCCTGTTACCAAGTATGCTCTCCTGAAGCCGTGGATGCTCCCCTGAGACTGCATGTGCTACCCTGATTTTAATATTAGACTGGACCGGCCTTAATTGGACCGCTTCCTTGACCGGTTCACTGTCGGACCGGTCCGGCCGATCCGGTTCGATCCGGTTCTGATAACACTGATTTTATTCAAATTGAACTATTTTTATATTAAATTTTCATAATTTATGTACTCTTATTACCTGTAATTATCCGCTAATCACTCGTTAATCACATATTTTCGGATACTAGAAACCGATTTCAGATACACCATTTTTTGAATTCTTAACGAACAGTAAATATATACAGTATTTTTTATCGAATATAGAAATAGATAGTGCACTATCCGAATCGTATCTGACCCGTTGACATCCCTAGTTGAACCCACCTTGACGAATCAAATGAGGAATTGGCTCGCCTTGGCACCCGTGGTCAGCATCTTGAATCCTCATTCGCATTTGCAAGATAACATCGTTGCCTGTCTCACTTTCAAAATCTCCGATTGGCCCTGTCCATCATCTCATTGTCCTTTTAGAAAAAAATGTGAAATGACGAGACGGGTTGAGAGAGAGTCATCTTTTAATGTCTAAAATCTCCGCTCGCCAGATGAAATGCTCATCCTGGGCAGATTTAGGGGATTCTCATTCACCCTGTCAATTGAATTTAGACTCTCTCTCATGTGAAAATCTACCCAATGTAAAAGTCGAGCGTGACATTTGGAACAGCTAAAGATTTTGTTGGTGATTTCAACGATTGACATCCATGAAACATCGAATCAAACGATGTCTAAATTCTTTGTCACCAAACAAAAAGGTTAAAACAGGAGACTTTCTTGCTTACCGGGCCACATCAGGGTTTATCAACTCAGTGCGGATCGCCTCGACTCGTACGACTCAACCCGACTCAGACCGTTTACGGGACGATCGGGTCGTGGGTCGTCAGCAGGTCGCCCCATTAATTTAGTATTATATTATATATATAAAGTATTTTTTTATTTTATTTTATTATTATATATATATTATATATATATAATCTTTTTATTTAAATATAGATCGGGACGGACCGAGATGGACCGAGACAGGAGCGACCTGACCGACCCAGACCGAGATCGGCAGGAGTTTACAAACCCTCGGCCACACACACCATCCTTATCTAATTTCTTAAGTTTTTTAAACCTCCATAATATTAGAAAATACATTCATATCCTTCATGTTATTCTTGAAACCTTGTGTCTGTGACTTTGCGAAAAGGTCAAATTTAACTTTCATCAAAGGTGGGGTCCAATGTCGATCGAGGACTACATATTCACGTGCAGATAGACCTGTTCCTCCCTGTCTGCCCCGTCAATACGTACCATGCGTTTCTTTCTCTTTCCTTTGACTCGACTCTCCTCTTATTATATATATATATATATATATATATATATATTCATTCCCCCACTTAGTTATTTTGTCGTTCGAAGTGTCAAATCCAAAACATTCTTCTCCCGTCTCCACCGCTCCACGCGACGAGGCTTTACATGTGAATTCTTTTGTGTGCTTTCACAAGCCTTCCCACATGAGTTCATTAGATCTTTAGACGATATCAAACCTCGTAGCCCGATTCCAACCCCATTACAAGCACATTTGAACTTCGATGGAGAAAACGTCCGGGAAAGAGGAAAACTCAAATCAAATATATTTTTAATGTGTTCTCACAAAAAATGGTTTGTTTTCATCTCGAGAAACAATATTAAAACTTACATTACATACTTAATGTCAACTATCACTTGATACTCCAAACAATGATTGATTCATTGGGTCAGTGAATTTGTGGTTCAGTCACATAATGTTGTAATGAGACAGTTTGAAATTGGGGCGAGATTAATGTATTCGGTCTCAGAAAGTCGAATGCGTCAACCGATCTTGACTAAACATTTTATTTGTGAGAGATGCGATGAGATTCACACTCTCTCTCTCTCTCTCTCTCTCTCTCTCTCTCTCTCTCTCTCTCTCTCTCTCTCTCTCTCTCTCTCTCTCTCTCTCTCTCTCTCTCTCTCTCGTCGTATATTATACCCCACTACCAAAGTAGACCCGTGGGAACTGATATGGGTTCAAATTATGCGTGCCCTCTTTTGTTTTGTTTGTGTGAAAAAGGAGACTTAGCTTATGGGTTGACGTGAGCCTATATATGCTCAAATACCTCCAACGGACCACAAGATTCACATGGAGATCATTACTTTTCATGATGGAAATTTTGAATGCGAAATAGTCATTCCACCTAAAATCGTGCAAAAGTAAAAAAATAAAAAAATACCCCGGATTACTCAAAATTATCCTTCACTCAAACTACTTTGGAAAGGCCTTCAAGCGATGAGTACGACGGTGACGGATGTTGATTTTTCGTTCTTCTTGGTGTCTTGTCATGTCCCCTCCGAGATAGGCATCTTGGTTCCACGTCGGTTGGTTCGCAATATAATTACGGGTCAGCGTGGAAGCCGCATTTGCGGGGGAGCCGGCGGTCCCCTCGACAGTGATCATCGGGTGTCCCACGCGGTCGATCGCCCCCCTGCTCGATACCGACAACACACGACACCGCGCCGCAAACCCAACTCGCCGACATCAACGGCCCCTCTCCCGGTCCACCACCGACGGCGCGGTCGGAAACCATGGGAAAACCGCGGCGGCTAATTCGTCTCATGGCACACGCCCACGGCCGATGCTCGATCGGCCGGGGGAAGGTCCGACGGCGAACTGGGCAGTGGCCGTGCATTTATGTATGCCCACGGCATCACGTTAGGGGACCTTTGGGTTTATTTTTTAAGATTTTTTACATATTAGTCCCTATAAACTTAATGAATTATCGATTAGTCCCTCATTCTGAATATTATTTTAATAGTCCCTATAATCTTAGTCGTTACACGTTTAAGTCTCTACCGTTCATTCAGTTAACAAAACTATAGTTACCTCATACTAAAGGTAATGAAAATACTAACTTACCCCTGGGTTAAGTGTGAGAGTGTGAGAGAGAGATAGAGAGAGGGGTGCCTCCCCCCTCCCCTGTGACCTCCCCCTCCACCGTCGGCCACCCTCCCCCTCCCCTGCGACCTCCCCCTCCACCACCGGCCACCCTCCCCCTCCCCTGCAGGAGAGGCTGGCAGGGAGGCTGGTAGAGCGGTGACGGCAGGACCACTCACGGAGGGAGTGGCAGGAGCAACCGAGGAAGCACCAACGATGGAAGGAGCGGCAGCAGGAGGCTGCTGGGCAACGGTAGAAGAGACAGCAGGTGGGGCAAGCACCACGGCTGCGGCCACTTCAGCCAGTCCCGAATGAACACCAAAAGAGGTGACGAGCACAGCTGGTGGAGAGGGGTCGACCCCTTGAGGGGGCAGGTCGACCCCACGAGGCAGCATCGCAGGCAAGGACACAGAGGAGACAAGGGCAGGGGGCAGCAACTGGTGGCCGGCAGGAGGAGGTGGGAGGATCGGTAGGAGCGCCAGGAGGGCAACCGGACACCGCAGGGTTTCCCGCCCGCGACTGTAGGAGCACATGCGCAAAGGAAGGGGCGGCCTCGACCGCAGAAGTGGTGGCCGAGAGAGCCACACCAGGAACAGCTGGACGGGCGGTGCCAGACCAAGGGGAGATAGCCGGTAATGCTCTATAGCGAAGCCCTCCGGAGGAAGGGATGGCAGGAGAAACGCCGCCATCCTTCCCCAAGACAGACCCAATTGCCTGCGCCGCAAGAGGAGGGGCACCGGTGTACAAGATCGTGTGGGAGGGGCTCCGGTTGGCGACGTCCAAAGGCACTGGGGTCCCCAGAGCAAGAGGAGCAGCGAGAGAAGGCGCTGCAGTCGGAGGAAGGACCTCTGGTGGACGCCCGGCGAGCGGCGGAGCACTAGAGAATGGCGGGGAGGCGCGCAAAGATGAAAATAGGGGATCGTTTCTACCAACAGTCCCATCAAGTACAGTGAAGGGGTGCTCAGCACCGTGGAAGCAAAGAGGAGGCCGGCGAACAGGAAAAGTGACCGTGGAGACCATCAGCTGGCGCCGTGGAGGGTGTTTACTCGGTGACTTGTGAGCTACCTTGGGACTCGTGCTGCCATGTTTTCAGGCCTAGGGATTAGGCTAGATTGACGGCACTGTGTCGTCATGTGCAGCACTCTTGACCCGAGTCGTGTGACTCAAGGACTGTTGGGTTTATTAGGTCTAGTGGGTTGTCCCGAGTCTGGTGGCCCTGGGCCACCTGGTACTTCGCGTTACTCATGATCGGTGTGTGCGTGGTTTTACGTGTTCACGTTTAGTGATCTCCCACTAGTCGTAGCCTTGTTACAACACGTCTGTGCTGACTCGCCAGGGAGTGGTGGAGCGGCTTATCCGAGAGAGACGATTTTTCAGCTGGTTACTATTGGGCCCCTTCGCACAGCCTGAGTCCGGGCTTGGGGGAAGAACCAGCTAGAGGATCTGACCTAGGGCTCATGATCTGTATGTGCACACGTGGTTGGGGGCGTCGGACCTGCGCTGACGAGTGCGACCCCAGCTCCTCCTTGTTCGTGGTACTGGTTGTGTGTCTCAGTTTCCGTCTGGGGCATCGCAGGGAGACACCTGAGACTGCGGACTAAGTCGTCAGTGGACTCATCCGGTCTTGCTTCTGGTGGGCAGTACTCCCGTCACCTGACGTGAGTTCTCGTGACTTAAGTTTCCGTTTCCCATCAGGGAAACGTAGTTTTGCGTGTAGTTCCGGATGTTTTCCCGATACCGAGGTGTAGGGTTTCTGGTAAGTGTTACCGAGGGTTTTCCCTAGACGGTGTTAGGGTCACGACGGCGAGGTCGTGATCATGTCTACCCAGACCGTGTGGTCTTGGGTTGGGCCTTTTGTCTGTGAGGTGGGCCTCTGCGACAATGGTGTCGTAATAGTTCCCTTGGCAGCGTAGCCGGGGTGGTTCGTTTTCTGGTAGTCCCCTGACTGTAGGATCGGGGTGTTGGTTTCCGTTCTAGTAGGAGTAATTGTAACGCCGATGTTTTACCGGCCACCGTGGTCGTTGTTCCTGCTGTAGTTGCTGCTTTCCGCTACCGTCATTGTTTACGGTTGGGATTCCACGGGATCTCTACTGAGCCTGTGATAAGAGGCTCACCCCTACTTTTTAGGTGTGGCAACTCTTCCTCGAGGTTCGAGAGTGCTGCGCGTAGGTTCTTGGTTGCTAACTCGCCGGGCCGAGTGTTCACTCGACGTTGGGTATGCTTTTCTGCCTTAGACTATACTTTTATTTGGACTGGACTCTGTTATAGTTAGATTATTTATTTCTGTTAATTGTTGAATTGTCCTGCTTTATTTCTTATATCTATGTTCACCATACCAACCTTTTAGCCCTTTCGAGCTCTCCGACTCCTGAGCGACGGGCCAGGATTCGAATGGTATCGGATTATTCCCGGTATCCGGATCTTGGGTCGTCACAGCCTGAGTGGGGGTGAGTCTTCTGGGAGCGGTGGGGGTGAGAGAGGGAGAGATAGCAGAGAGCAGAGAGGTGAGAGAGATTCGGCCGGAGTGGGGACTGGGTCCACCGAGTGTGGTGGGGGTGAGAGAAGGAGAGAGAGGGAGAGAGAGAAGATACGAGAGAGAGGGAGAGAGAGAAGGGAGGTGAGAGAGAGAGAGAGAGAGAGACGGCCAAAGTGGGGGGTGGGTCCGCCATGTGTGCGCGGTGGGGGTGAGAGAGGGAGAGAGAACAAGTCTGAGAGAGAGAGAGAGAGAGTAGAGAGGTGAGAGATAGAGACGGTCGGAGGGGTGGGTGGGTCCACCGAGTGCGGTGGGGGTGAGAGAGGGAGAGGGGAAAAGGTATGAGAGAGAGAGAGGGAGAGAGAGTAGAGAGGTGAGAGAGAGAGAGAGATGGTCAAAGTGGGGGTGGGTCCACCAGGTGTGTGGTGGGGGTGAGAGAGAGAGAGAGAGAGAGAGAGAGAGAGAGAGAGAGAGAGAGAGAGGGGGGGTTGGGTCCACCGAATGCGGTGGGGGTGAGAGAGGGAGAGAGAGGAAGAGAGAGAAAGTCTGAGAGAGAGAGAGAGGGGGTGAGAGAGAGAGAGACGACCGGAGTGAGGGGTGGGTCTACCAAGTGCGGTGGGGGTGGGTCTGCCTCGACATCCCTGATGTTGCACCCTCGCCCTCTCCGCCGTCGTCATCACCGTCCCCTCCACCACTTGCAGCAGTTTCGACACCCCCTCTAGACGGCCACCACATCCCCTTCCTACCTCGACGTGCACCACCCCATCGCCGGTGCCTTTCACCACGACGTAGCTCCAATGACCTCTTCGACGCCAACTCCGACACCCCCTCTAGACGGCCACCACATCCCCTTCCCACCTCGATGTGCACCACCCCATCGTCGGTGCCTTTCACCACGACGTTGCTCCAACGACCTCTTCGACGCCAGCAAGAGCAACAGCACCTCACAGCCGGCCCCTCCTCCACTTCACCTCTTCTTGCTCTCCATGCTTCCCCTCCACCGCCGAAAAGAGCAGCAGTAGTAGCAACAACAACAGAAGTTGAGGTAGGAGGTGGAGGTGAAGAATGGGTCATGGATGAGGGGAGGGGCGGGGTAAAATCCTTGTGACTTATCCTCTCTGCCACCTCTCTCTTGCGAGAGTTAGAGGTGAGAGGGAGATGAGAGAGATATATCTTTTTTTTCAAACCACATGTATTATTGTCTTTTGTCAAATATAGTTAAACTTAACTAGAGTTAAATTCACGACGGATAATGGGGGTTACGTCGCAGGTATTTTTGCACTATTTTGACGAAACCGAGAATATATTTACTAATGCAAATCAATGGATGATATATATTTATAAATAGACGTTTAACAGTGGTTTATTTACAAAAAATTCTTTATTTTTCATGAAAAACAAATGTTTCCATTAGTTGGGGCTTTTATTTTTCAGTCTTCTTTGATTGAGGAGAATATATATAGATTAATTTGAATTAGCAAAGTCATGTCTTGGTGTAAGCGAGAGTTTACTTAGCATATGTATTATAATCTTCAGAGTAATTAGAATCCCTAATGTACATATCTAGCTGAATTAATTCAGTGACTAGTAACAATTAGTCAAAGAGAATCAATATTAAATCTGCTATTGTTCATCCCACATGGTAAGGACTAGATTAATGTTATCTCCTACTCAAATGAGCAGCGGGTGACAATGGGTTGGGTATCCAATTAACCTGTGATTGCTTTTATAAGATAAGTTTGGATTCGGTTACAAAACTTGTATCCAATCATATATACATTTATTATTACATTGCAATAAGAACGACAACACCTTTCAATTCTTATAAACGCCCCTAGACGTGCATGAGAATCTATATATGGCCACCAATGTTATGCAAAAATTAACGACTAAAGTTGTGTTTAGAAACACTTAGGCCCTCTTTGTTAATAAGTTAGGATAAGGACGAATGGCGCATCCTACCACTTTTCTTAACTAGGCTCAAGTAGGTGGTTCGACCCCATTTCTTTGAATGAGTTGTTCCACCATTTCCTCATATTTGTGATGACTTTACCCCGTGTTTGTAAGACCCACCAAAATCAGTTAGGCCATCTTTGAAAACCTGTTAGGATAGACTTGTTCGACCGACAAGGTCGAACAAGCGCGGATAAGACCCCGTGTGTGAGGGAGGGGGGGTGGGCCCACCGTGCCTATCCCTGACAGTGCCCCGATAGTCCGATTATCAAACCGGCCCTTACTGTAAAACCGACGAACAAGTCATCCTCACCTGGTGCAACCGGCGAATACGCCATCAGATTCCGGCTATTCGATTAACAAAGTGAGTCTTATGGATCCGGGAATTCTAATTATTAAAATTCATATGACATGAAAGAGACTGTTTCAATACACCCGTACTATCGCGACTTTAAACGCACGATTTGGATTTTTGTTGGAGAGAGAGTATAGCCACAAACATGGAGGGGAGCCCAGAAGTGCCAGAAGTAGGCGCAGGGCTACTTCCTTTGGCTCGTCTGCCTGGCAGATTCTTCTGGATGCATTTACCATGCTGCCCCTTTAACCACCCTAGCCATAGAGAGAAGCTTTGTTACCTACCGGAGAAGATGCTGCCTGCAGTCGCCCTTTGCCTAGCTTCATAGTCGGCGTCGTTTCTCCCTTGCCATTGTCAGAACACGTCGTCTTCTCTGCAGCTTCTCACAGAGGACGCTGTCGGGCGTCGCCCGCCGGAGAAGCTTTGCCGCCCGCTGGAGGAGTTGCTGCCATTGATCACCTTGGCCTAGATCCATCCCTAGTGTCATTTCTCCCTTGCCATTGTCAGAACACGTCGTCTTCTCCGCAGCTTCTCGTAGAGGATGCTGTCGGGCGCCGCCCACTGGAGAAGCTTTGCCGCCCGTGGAGGAGGTGCTACCATCGGTCACCTTGGCCTAGATCCGCCCCCTATGTCGTTTCTCCCTCGCCATTTAGCGCTCACCCAACTCCCAAATGTCGGTATTGTTTCCCCAGACGCAGAAGCTCGCAGGCGGACACCGCCTTGGATGCTTCGTCGTTGAGTCTGCTACTGTCGATCGCCGTCGCTGGAGAAGCCACCCACGGATGCCGTCGCCACGACAGACACTGTTCATGTGATTTGAATTTCTCGGACTGCTATTCATTGCAAAATTACCAAAAACACTGTTCATAGAAGTTTAAAGGGCAGAATGGGAATAAGGTCCAAGGCCTTGAGGGATTTTAATGAAAAATTCATTACTCCAAACTCGACTGGGTGGGACATCTGTCATCAGAGAGAGAGAGAGAGAGAGAGACAGACTGTACAGCACTCTCAAGTAGTCAAATGTGAGGTTTATATATTAATACTGATTAAAAATTAACCAATGCCCCGAAAGAGGTTGAACAGTCTGACCATCGCAAGTGCTTGGATTTGCTTTTTTTTTCCTTCGAGGATACCTGATATTGGCAAGGGAGATTAATTTGGGGCTGATCTTGCTTATTGTTGTTAGTTGTCGTGAAAAATGTGAGAGTTGCTCATCTCGAAGATTACGCGTGAAATAGATAATTTTATTTGATAATTAAATGAGTCATAGATTATGATTTAAAAATCTTTACTTATCTAAAATTCTATTAAATGTCTAAATGTCACGTCAAATTATAATCTAACTTTTTAGAGAGAGATAAGATAAAAAAATTATACTTTTTATAATCTTTCAAAAATTTCTTCTCATCAAATTATTCTCACTCTAAAAGATTATGAAAAAAATCATAATCTTAAAAGAATATTTGACGTGATTTAGTGATGACAACGACAATTGTCCTTGTCGGCATTTAACTTATCTTTTGTTGTCATTCTAAAAATATATAAATAAATATGTAAGATTATATTTTTTTATAATTATATTTTTTAACGAAGAGAGAGGAATTAGGATCTAATTTGGAGCCTCCCCTAAAAAGAGGAGGTGGGGTGAGACCACCGCGATAATCCGTGGTTAGAAAAAATAGGACTATCATGTATAAACTTTAATTAATAACTCACATGGGTTTATACACATTGTACAAAATTCTGATAAAAAACATGCCATTTTTTTCCAAAAAAAAATAAAAAAATGCAGAGACATGAGGGAGATAAATTAGGTCTGTTTGCCTTCTTACGCACCTAAATGAAAAGGACACGAACCACATCCTTATCTAGCTTCGAATTCCCTTCTAGAAAGTTTATGCCCTAATCATGACGTCGGACCACCTGTACATAGAAGCTCTTTTTAATATTATTTTAGAGAACATGCTTCTATAACTTTGATAAATTAGAGGTCAAACTGTTGGGATTTATGGTCAAACTTCTACATCTTAAAAAAATCAGGGTTCCTGATCTGCCAAAATTTTCTCTTCCCCACTCTCGTCTTCCTATCTCTAATCTCTTTCTTCTTTTTTTTTATTGCCACGTGCCCCTCCTCAGTCCATCCTTGACAGTGTCAAGTCCGAAGTCCAAAATATTCTCGTGTCCTTCACGCGGGGATGTGTATAGCGTCTCCTCCGTAATCTCCTTCGCGGTGGGTTTCACCGAGTCCTTTGTTTCTTCTCGTAATAATGAATATATAGTTATCTTCGCAAATGTAGAAAAAGGATTCTTTTTAAGTATTAACTCAATGACCCATGATTGTGAACGCTTATAAATAAATGTCAAAATCTGAAGGGGCCAATCTGAAAATATGATAGGTTGGAAGGAACCGCATCTCAAAATCACGTACAGAGAACATGCATGTGCAAGGGGCTCATCCACTAGCAAAAATAGAACTTAAATCGAGTAAAGGCTGCTACGTATACATTTCGAAGAAACGAGTGGAAGACGTTGCAGTCTAAGTTTCAAGTCATGGGCATTCTTGGACCGTGAAATTGGAATTCAGCGCCTCATCTGGGATTAAGTTTAGCACGAATTAACATAATTGGAGTAATTTAATTCACTTTTATCTCCTTTTAATTTGATAGCAAGTGAATTAACTCCGAAAATATCCCATGTGACTTATAGCAATTTTTGGATTAACCCCCACAAAAAGTGGGTGAGGGGTAAAGAAAAAGTCGGTGAGTAGCAAAAATATATTTTTATGTGCCAGATTAAGTTATTTCATCTCCGGAGATAGGATAGATTAATCTAGATTAATTTTAATAAATCTAGTTTTAATTAGATTTACTAAATTCGCTATTGTCAATGTAAAATGTGTTAATTTTAAAGTAAGAAAAGATTAATCTTAAGATAAATCTGAAACAAAGCGAGACTCGGAGGATGTTTGGTATCGGAATAAATTGTAGTGGGAATATGTGTAAGTCATTCTGGGTTAATTTAGTTCTATTATTATTCTCACATGTATTTGGTATGCGAGAGGATAAGTAGGTTAGTAGTCCTATTATTCGTTTGGTAGAAAATAGGGATAGAAACGAGAACAAGTATTAAAAATAGACTATTTTACCCTTCTTATCCTAGGTTAAAAGATATTGTTATTCTTCGTTTGGTTGGAATTAAGATGACTTAAATTTTTTTATAATTTTTAACTTATATTTAATTAATAATAATGATTATGATTAATTATAAATCTACTTAATTATATTTGATGATCGTGATTTTTAATAATAAAAATATTATCAAATTAAAATTTTTGATTATTTATGATTAACACAAATGAAACTAGTACTTAAGGTATTTTTTAGTTTTTAATAATAATTAATGACAATGATATTATCATTTTAAAATTATTTTCTTTCATTGATGATTAATTAACAATACCATGGGATTTGTTAATGTGTGTATCAATTTTACTCTTTATTATTAGTATTGTTAAATTAATAATTTTATCCAATCATCATCGATAGTAATAAGATTCTTTAATAATAATTAATGATAACGATATTGTTATTTTAAAATTATTCCCCTCTTATTGATGCTTAATTAACAGTACTATGGGATTTATTAATGTGTATGTATACTACTCTTGATTATTGATATTGTTAAATTTATAATTTTAGCCCATCATCATTAATAATAATAATATTTTTATAATAATTATTACTATTTATATAATTTTATGTGAGATGTAGAGAGAGGGAGGAGAGAGAGAGGACGATGATAGGGGGAGGGAGAGAGAATGGGGTTAGACGTGAGGGATAACTCATTTCAATTTTTTGTTGGAACGAGTTATTTCCGTATTAATTCTGTATTTGAGATTATTTTTATTTTTTTAACCTCGTACATCCTCGTCAAATTTTATCGTATCAAATGAAGAATGAGGTTAAAACGGAGATAACCCCGATTTAACTCAGCATCAAACGTAACCTCAGAGATTGGAAGAGGTCACACCATCTATGCTCTGAGGAGCGACGTCATTGGAGGTAGCCTTGGGAGCAGAAGCACAGGGCCTCCAACTCATGGTAAGTAGATTTTGACGGATTCGACCTTGAGTGTGGCGATTCACGTCGAATCATAATTACCTCGAGGCACGATGTTTTTTATTTTTTATTTGGTCAAGAGGGATAACTTCCTGAAAGATTAAAGACGAGAGAACACATGTATTGGTGCTTCGAAAAGTATCTCTTAACGTGTTCCGGGAGGCAGCCGCACGCGTACTCTTTAATGCGCAAATGAGTAGAGCCACTTGTCGGGCCACCTATCTCCACTGGAGGGCTTGAACCCAAGGAGAGCTTCATCACTCGAGTCATGATTTAGATATGCCCTTTTACCCTATCTCTTGATAAAAGAGATGACAGGATTAGACCAGGGTCGGCACCCCACGTTCGTTACCTTTGAGCATGTATTTTCCTATGTGATACCTATGATTTGTATGATAATTTATCTCAAGTTCCAAACTTGGAAATAGCGTTGGTACATTTACGCCCAGTTTATTATCGGAACTGTCGGCTGGATTTCATGCACGATGAGAGAGAATCGATGTGAGACCCACATCCCTCCCTCACACTCAACGCCATTTATCCTACCCGACAAATTTTGTTCGACCCAAAAGGGTCGAACGTCTTATTCTAACCGAGAGACAAACATAGCCTTATGGAAGAGCCACGTTTTTTCTACGCAAACTTCCCTGTTAAATAAGGATGTCGGGAGATTTCAAATTTAAATTCTTCTAAAAACTATGTAGATATTTTTTATTATTTCACTTAAAAATAAGGTGTAAAGAAAGATAGAGAGAAAAAAAGATAGATATTTTAGAAATTGTTTTTTTTGTTCAGAATAAGGGGACTTTAGAAAATGAGCAGTAAGTAGAGACGAGGAAGATGGAGGGGAGGGAAATAACCTATTATAAGTTACGATTTTTACTTTTTAGTCCCTACAAACAAATGTACTGATATTTTAGTCATTCAAGTATAACTATTATTTTTAAAGTCTTTCAAATATTTTAACTCTTATTAAAAAATCTTTGCAATATACAGATGTTAGAAAAGAGAAACATTATGAAGAATATTCATCCTTTGAGGTCAACAAAATGTTGAAAATTTTAAAATAGCTCTGATTTCACTCCCCCCCTCTCTCTGTCTCCCCGGTCCCTCTCTCTCTCTTTGGGCCCACACACATTCTCTCTCTCTATTCGCACACTCTCACAAGGTCTCTTTCTCTCTCTATCTCTTCTGCTCTGACTCTCTCTCTCTCTCTAATAACACCATCTCATGAGAGCATCATTAGAGCCGAACCCCCTTCGGCGTCATCCCCCCCTCTCCCTCTCTTATGCTCTCACTCTCTCTCTTTCTCTCTCTCTGGGAACCCCCTCCGAAGGCGTCCCTTTCTCTCTCTCTCTCTCCCCCTCTCATGAGAGCATCACCGGAGCCAAAGGGGAACCCCCTCCAACGCCATCCCTCTCTTTCTCTCTTATGCTCTCACTCCCTCTCTCAATCTCTCTAAGAGCACTCTCTCATGAGAGCGTCACCAAACGGGGAACCCCCTCCTGCGTCGTCCATCCCTCTATCTCTCTTTTGCTCTCACTCCTTCCCTTTCTCTCTCTCTCTGGGAACCCCCTCTCTCTCTCCCTCACTCTCTCCACCTTGTTGTCCCCGGCCTAGCCTAATCTTCACAGCCGTGCTTGTAGTTGCATTCGTCAGAGAGACGTAACTTCTCCAAGACAGCGACGAGTTGGGGGAGCACAACCCTAGCGCCGAAGGGGGGTTAAGGAGGAAGGGTCTGGAATGATGGTCCTCCACCCCAGCTAACCATGGGAATTCGACCATGCAGCCCTCTTGCATGCTCCTTGCCTGTAGTCCTCTTCGGTGGCGTCCCTATCGCTCGCCATCCCACATAACATCCCACCCCAACATGTGAAGTAGAGCAACATCACCGTGAGCGTGCACACTAGCATCGTGCCCCCCTTGAGGCAGATGCTCGTCTCCCTAGACAATTGCCCTGCGCCGAAGAAGAAGAGCAGCTACGTCATGATAGGGAGAAGTAGACGTGTGCGGCGATTGAGGTGAACAACGGCGACAGAGATGCCCAACCCCGCAGGTGAGGTCGGACGCCGCCTACATGAACAGGGAGAAGATGACGAGCATGGCGACAAAGGTGTTGAGAGAAAGAGAGTGAGAGAGACTTGGGGGGGAAGACGTGAAGTCGCTCTGTGTCGGAGCGACTCACCGGTTTACACGCATCTCTCTCTTTGTGTGTGTATGTGTGTGCGGGTGCATATGTCCTACGTTGGAGGGGGAGAACCCCTCCGGCACCCCCTCCATGCCGCTCTCTTTCTCTCTCTCTCTCTCTCTCTATCACTCTCTATAAGACGCAATAGATAACGGATCCTTATCGGTATGGAAATATAAAAGATTCATGAGATTAGAACATTTTAATAAGCTTAATGGGCCAAGTTCATTTGACCTAGCCCATTTGTATAAGGTTTAGAAGTTAGATTGGGCATTATTGCAATTTTACTTCTTTTAATGCCTTTTGACAATAATTAGTTATATATCTAATAATAATAATAAAACAAAAGCATTTTGATTTGTTTTTTTTTTTGGGAATTCTCTCTCTCCCCATTTCTTTCTCTACTACGCACGCCCCTCCCCCTCTCTTGCTCTTGGTGGTGTGATCACCTCGGGGCCTTGCAGGATTGGCAGGAGGCGGCCTTGGCGACCCCAGGGCGTTGGTGGAGCGGAGGTGTTGTCTTGGAGGCGACTCGTGGAGCGTGGACGTGGAGAATTCACCGTATAGGCCGTGGTTTCCTCGTGAAGAACGGGCGTAGAACGGCTTAGAATCGTGAAACCAAGTAGGGGGATAGATTCCTCTTCGCCTTAGGATCGTTTTCAATCCAATTGTATGCTATTTTAGATGCTTATATGCTTAGTTTGATTCAAAAATCCATGAACATAGTCATTTATGTTTTAATCCATGAAAGTCACTCCATGGCCATTGCCTTTATGTTTTTGGATGTAAAAATGCTATGGAATGGGTATGTGATGGCAGGAACAGGTTTAAAACCATATTCCCATAGATTTGAATCGATTGGGAGGGGTTCCAATTGAGTTACTTCCGTTTTTGGTCGTCTGGGTTAATAGCGGTCCTTTCAGAGACCGTTTTATGTAGGCTATAGGCGGTGGGAGTACAGCGGTCCAGGACTGACCGCTACTGTCTGAAGGCGGCCATATCCTGACCGCTTAGGGACAGTAATGGCCTGGCAATAGACCGCCATACCCTTTCGTCCTGATTGAGGCGGTGTAAGAGTATCGACTTAGACCGGACCATTTTTGTCATGAAGCGGCCTATCGTACGACCGCTAAATTGACCGGAGCGGTCCTGTCCAGACCGTTTCTCCCCTAAAGCCGTGTAAAGCATTAAGTAGGTTAGCGGTCATCGGTGGACTGCCACAGTGAGTAAAGCGGTCAGTCATCCAACCGTTTTTTTGACCGTTGCGGCCTAGTCCAGACCGCCTAGTCTCCGTAGTTTATAAATTCAATCCTGCTTATTTAATTATGCGTTTAATATTGCATATTCGCCATATTTAAATATTTTTATAAACTGTGGCACATTCTTATATCCCCATAGAGTTATTTTATCTTTCCTTGTGATGGAACCACTAGTCGTAGCCCGACGACCTTTAGTGTTAGCCCACTTGGGCGAAGTGGCGGGGTAGTCCCGGTGTACGATTTTTAAGCTGGTTTCCATGGGCCCCCTTGCTTGTCAGTAGCGTCCTACTGGGGGGAACTAGCTAGAGGCCTGGCTCAAGGCATTGAGCCAGTGTGTGCACACGTGATCAAGGGCGTGGACTGACACTAACGAGTGTGACCTTGACTAGTTCTTGACTTTGGTTACTGTTATGTGTCTCACTTGCCGCGTTCCAGGCTAGTGGAGATACCTGAGACGCAGTATAAGTTGTCAGTGGACACGCCTGGTCTTCTTTCTGGTGGTCCTTTCTTTCTCCTATCCCTAGGTCTGAAACCACGGTAACACGATTCCCAAGGAAACTCACAAGGTGAGTCGATCCCTTATCCAACGGAAAAGCGAGAAACCTCCAGCCCCAGGTTGGGTGATTGGACTTGTGACGACCTGGGATCCGAGTACCGGATAGGAACCGGCGCGTCTCAAATCTCGGCCCGCCAACCCACGAGCCCGAAGACTCGGAAGGGTAAAAAGGGATGGTGTGGGAGTACAAGAGAAGCTGAAACAACCGCAGAGATAGCACAATAATCTAAAATAAAATGCACAGAATAATATAAATAAATAAACTGCTACAAGGTCCAATGTATCTCATGTCCAAAATGAAAGTACAGTCAACAGAAAGAAAAGTACAACTACACGGGACATCCCCCGGAGTACAACTACACGGGGCATCCCCCGGCTCTGGCAGACTGGCGACTAACTCTCGCTAGAAGAACCACGCTGAAAATCGGCAGCGCCTCTCAAAGACCCCGCCTCACCTGAAAAGCAGGGGTGAGCCTCATTTCATTGGCCCAGTAGGGATCCCGCGAATCCCAACCTCACACGAAAAATGAGAAAGCAGGAGGCAACTCTACCTAACAGGAGTACGGTCGAACCAACAAGCTAAAGTAAGTAAATGGAAAAACCATCTACTCTAACAGTACTGTACTACTGAACCTCGGTCTAACGAAACTCGAGTCCACACCTGTCAACGAACAGGAGCACTACCCACTAGAAGAACGACCGGAAGCGTCCCCTGACATCTTATACAGCGTCACAAGTGTCTAGCTGCAACGCCCCGGGCGTGAGACTCAGACACGCAACAAGTACCACAATAAGGACTAGCTGGGGTCACGCTCGTCAGCGCGTGTCCTAAGCCCCCAACTACGTGTGCACACACAGACCATCTTCTCTAGGTCGGGTCCTCTAGCTGATTTTCCCTCCCACCGGACTCTGGTGGCAAAGGCAAGGGGCCCTACGGTAACCAGCCTAAAAATCGTCTCTCACTGGCTCTCGCTCTCTACCACTCCCAGGTGGGTCCGCACCCGCGTGCGCAGGAAGCTACGACTAGTGGACAGGTCACCGACAGTAAGGACTAACTCACGGAAACCACCACCGAAGAAACGGGGCTGCACGCACACGATGCAGCGCAAAGCCGGACGGTCCACCCCTGGGCCGTCACAGGCTGTGACGCGCCTACACTAGCGCGTCACATGGCTCTAACGGTCCAGCCCTGGAGCGTCACGAGCCAAAAGAGAAAACAGACTGTGACGCGCCCCTTCTGGGCCATCACAGGCTCTGACGCACCCACACTGGGCCGTCACAGGGCTCTGACGGTCCAAACCTGGGCCGTCACAAGCCACGGTGAAAACATACTGTGACGCGCCCCGCCCGGGCCGTCACAGCACCTGATGGCCCTACCTGGGCGCGTCAGGGTGGTTGGGTCCGCGTGCTCTGACGCGCCCACACCTGAGCATTACAGGGCTGTGATGCGCCAGACCTGGTGCGTCACAGGCCCTGAACCCCAACGGTCAAAAAAACCAACGGTCAGAAGGCTCGAACGGCCTAACCCTAGACCGTCACAGCGCCCTAGCGATCTATCGTGGGACCGTCACAGCCACAGCTCCCCAACGGCTATAACGGGGCTGTAACGCACCTACCTGGGTGCGTTACACCGTGTGACGGTCCCTGGAAGGACCGTCACACACACCCGACGACGGAACGGCGTGAAACAGCCAAAAATTCAAACCACGCCCCCATGCCTCCAAAGGAGAGGGGGAAATCAAAGGGGAAGACCCCAGGGGACCCCTAGCATGATTCTAGGCCATCAAAACGCCGAATCGCGGCTCAAATCCATAGATCAGGCGAGCTCTCCCCAAAACATGGTTTTGCCCTAACCCGCTCAAAAATGCCCCTCTCGGCTCCCATTCGGCCTACAAATCGCAGGGAACGACGGAATGAGCATAATGATTCGTCCCCCTACCTCAATGGAGCGAATGCCCTGCCGAATCGTTGCCAAAACCACGAATGAAGTTTTTAGACCCACGAACGCCCCGCCTCTCGCCGCGAAAAGGACACCGCAGGGACCGCCTCGCCGTCGCCGCCACGCCGTTGCCGGAGTGAGGGAGGCCGCGTCTCGATCGCCCAGGGAAGAAGCACGGTGCGCGGTGGAGAGGGCGCTCCAACGGGAAGAAGAAGGAAGAAGAAGAAGAAAAGAAAAAGTGAAAAGAAAAAGGGAAAAGGTTTGGTATTTATAGAAAATCTGGAAAATATCAAAAATACCGAAAAATAGAAAAAATACATATTCTCGATCCTCGGGACGTACCGATCGCAACGGTACCACTCTCGCCTAGGTGAACGACTCGGTTCACCCGCCATGAGGTTCCGAAGGAATTACCAAAATACACACCGGAAATCAGAAAACACGAGCGGAAAAACCGCGGACACACTCCGAGCCTCCGAAATAACTCCGGATAGCGCCGATTCGAACACGAAAGATGTCCGAAACGAAATTTCGGACACAACAGAGTCGGACATTCCGAGAAACCAGATCCGAGACCCACGAAGAAGGATCTGAAAGATCTGGGACATTACAGCCCTCCCCCCTTAAGCGAATTTCATCCTCGAAATTCAAGAACAAAGCACAAGAACGGGGGAAAGACTCACGCAAACAAATAAGGATATAGCTCCCGCATCTCATCCTCGTGCTCCCAAGACGCCTCGTCGCCCGAATGACGCCTCCAGACCACCTTGACCAGAGGAATAACCTTGTTCCGCAGGCACTGCTCTCGCCGATCCTCAATGTGAACAGGAAACTCCGGAAGGGACAGATCTGGGGTCACCTCAGGCCGAATGGCATCCTCGAGAACATGCGAATCATCGGGCATATACTTCCGAAGCATCGACACGTGGAACACATCATGCACGGCAGAAAGCTCCGGAGGTAGCTGCAACGATAAGCAACTTTCCCAAAACGCTCGACGATGGGAAAGGGATAAATGTAGCAGGGACTCAGCTTCCCACGTCTACCGAAACGCATCACACCCTTCATGGGAGAAACTCTCAAGAAAACTCGGTCTCCCACAGCAAAGCTGAGAGGTCGCCTCCTCCGATCGGCATAACTCTTCTGCCGGCTCTGAGCTGCCAACATCCTCTGCCGAACGAGATGCACCACCTCAACACACTGCTGCACCAAATCTTGTCCGATCAGGGCACGCTCGCCCACCTCGAACCAATCAAGCGGAGTCCGACAAGGTCGCCCGTACAACGCCTCATAGGGAGCCATACCAATACTCGAATGATAGCTGTTGTTATAGGTAAACTCCACCAATGGAAGATGGTGGGTCCAACTCCCTTGCCATTCTAAGAAACACGCTCGCAACATGTCCTCCAAAGTCTGGATGGTCCTCTCAGACTGACCGTCCGACTGAGGATGATAGGCCGAGCTGAATGCCAACTCGGTGCCTAGAGCCTTCTGGAAGCTCCTCCAGAATCCAGAAGTGAAGCGGGGATCATGATCGGACACAATGGAGATGGGGATTCCATGCAACGGAACGATCTGCTCCACATACAAATGAGCCAAGCGATGCACGCTCCAACTGACCTTGACCGGCAGCAATCGCCCCGTCTTCGTCAGTCTATCCACTAGCAACCAGATACTATCCTCCCCACCGGACGTCCCCGGTAACCCAACCACGAAATCAGTGGTCACGTGGTCCCACTTCCACGCAGGAACATCCAAGGGCTGAAGTGTGCCTCCTGGTCGCTGGTTCTCAGCCTTCACCTGCTGACAGGTCAAACACCTGGCCACAAATCCCACCGCATCTCTTTTCATACCAGGCCACCAAAACTACATCTTCAGGTTCTGGTACATCTTAGCCGATCCGAGGTGCACGGCATACCGACTCCCATGAGCCTCACGCAATACCGTACGCCACACCTACCCATCGGCTGGCACGTACAACCTACCTCTGAACCTCACGGCTCCATCCTCTCCTAACTCCACCTCGGCCATCGACAAAATACGAGGTAGCTTGGGGTCTGCTCGCTGAGCCTCAGTCACCTGTCGACGCACCGCGGGCGTGACAATCATACTCGCAAGGACAGCCAAACCCTGGTCCTGAGGGACCTTGAGCCTAAAAGTCATGCCTGGAACCTGCTCCCAAAGCCTCCACTTCCTCAACAACATCCGACTGACCATTACTTTCCTACTCAGAGCATCAGCCATGACGTTCATCCTGCCAGGCTGATAGGACAGAGTGAAATCATAATCCTTCATATACTCCATCCACCTCCTCTGGCTGAGGTTAAGATCCCTCTGGGTGAACACATACCTCAAACTCTGATGGTCAGTGAAAAGCTCAAACCTCTCACCGTACAAATAATGCCTCCATATCTTCAGAGCGAAAATCATCGCCGCCAACTCAAGATCATGAACAGGGTAGTTCACCTTATGTGGCTTCAACTACCGCGACGCATACGCCACAACTCTCCCATGTTGTATCAACACAGCACCGAGACCTACCCCGGAAGCATCCGTACACACCACGAAATCACCCGAGCCAGATGGCAACACCAAAACCGGAGTAGTGGTAAGCAATCTCTTCAGCTCCACGAAGCTCCGTTCACGCTCCTCTGTCCAGACGAACGGCACCTCCTTCCGCGTAAGCCTGGTCATCGGGGCTACAATACGAGAAAAATCCTGAATAAACCGCCGATAATAGCCCGCAAGCCCCAAGAAACTCCGAATCTCCGTGACAGAACTTGGCCTCGGCCACTATACCACAGCCTCGACCTTAGCCGGGTCCACGGAAACACCATCACCAGAAATCACGTGCCCCAAAAAGTGTACCTCTCGGAGCTAGAACTCGCACTTGTTGAACTTGGCATACAACTGGTGATCACGAAGGGTCTGCAACACCACTCTCAAATGGTGCACATGCTCCTCAGCAGACCGCGAATACACAAGGATGTCGTCCACAAACACGACCACGAACTGGTCCAAGTACGGACGAAACAACCTATGCATCAAATCCATGAACGCTGCGGGGGCATTGGTGAGCCCAAATGGCATCACCAAGAACTCATAATGCCATACCTCGATCGAAACGCCGTCTTCTCCAAGTCCGACTCTCGAATCCGCAGCGGGTAATAGTCTGATCTCAAATCGATCCTCGAAAACACCCGAGCCGACTGAAGCTCGTCAAACAAGTCATCAATCCGAGGCAACGGATACTTGTTCTTAACAGTCGCTTGATTCAACTGACGGTAGTCAATGCACAGCCTCAAACTACCATCCTTCTTCTTCACAAACAACACCGGCGCACCCCACGGGGAATAACTAGGACGAACATACCCCTTGGCCAGCAACTCCTGCAACTGCGCCTTCAGCTCTCGCAACTCAGTGGGCGCCATCCGATAAGAGGCCTTCGACATAGGCGCCATACCCGGCACCACCTCAATCACAAAATCAATCTCTCGCTGCAGTGGCAACCCTGGTAGCTCCTCAAAAAAACATCGGGAAACTCACACACGACATGAATGTCCTCCACCTCATGACATTGCTGATCACTCAAAATCACGGATGCGAGAAAGCCCTGACAACCCGCATCAAGCAAACGACGTGCATGGATATCCGAAATAAGCAAGCGAGAAGAGGAAGACCGAATACCTTGGAAATAGAAGGTGGGTCCACGAAGCTGTCGGAAGTAGACCTTCTTCGAGCCGCAATCCACCAAGGCATGATGAGCCTCGAGCCAATCCATGTCCAAAATCACATCGAAGTCCTGAAGCGGTAATGCATAGAGTCTAGCCGGCAAGTTCTGCCCTTCCACCCACACCGGTACCTTCTCAAAGTAGTACGGGGTGATCATGAAGTCACCGGTAGGCAACTCTACCGTCAAGTCATAGGACACCTCAGTCACTGGGTCCTCCACACTCTGAGCAAAATCCTCCGAGATGAACGAATGAGAAGCACCTGAATCAAACAAAACACGAGCCGCAAAACCCAAAATCGAGAGAGTACCTTCCACCAAATGCGACGCCTCAGCCTCTGCCATGGTCATGTGAGTCACCCTGCCTCGGGATCTCTGCCTCCCCACAGTAGCTGACCGTGACAACTGAGGAAACTGTCCCTACTGTTGGTACTATTGCGGCTGTGATGACAACTGTTGGGGCTGAAACTGCTGCTGCTGCTGAAACTCGTGCGGCTGGCGCAGTCTCTGCGGACAGTCACATGCCATGTGCCCTGGCTGGTCACACCTAAAGCAAATCACGGGTGCCGAACACGGTCTATCCGGATGAGAACCACCGCACCTAGGGCAACCACCCCGCGAACCAGTCATCGAACCCTGACGCTGAAAAGCCACCGGCTGCTGAACACTGTCCATCGACTCCTGGTTCGACTCCTTACGATCCTGACGCCTCTTACCAAAACCAGCTTCCTTAAGCATCTTCTTAAGCTTCGATTTAAAGGATGACGATCCTGGCGCAGCAGCCACATACTATGTCGCCACTGATCCACCTGCTGAGAGCTGGACGGTACTCTGTTGCTGCATCCCCGTCAGCTGGCTGAAATCTGCCTGCACCTGACTAGCACTGCCCTACCCTCGAACCTTATGCAAATCTCTCTCCAGCACCGCTGCCGCCTTACATGCCGCATCCAAAGTGGTCAAACCTGACGCAAGAAGATGATGCCTCAACTCTAGCCTCAGACCACCCACAAACTGATCGGTCTTCACCTCCTCATCTGCCACAATATGAGGAGCATAACGGCCCAACTCGATAAACCTGACACGGTACTACATCACCATCATGTCACCCTAAGTCAGCTCTATAAACTCACGCAATCTCTGCGATCTGACAAAGGACGGACAGAAAGCACGCTCGAAAGCCGTGATGAACTCCTGCCACGCAATCTACCGAAGAGGACGAGACTGGAACACTGAACTCCATTATGACGTCCACCAAGTACGGGTCGCCCCCTGAAGACGATGAGTAGCCAACGCTACCTGCTCCTCCTCGGGACACTCCATCGCACTGAAAATCCGCCGCACATCATCCAGCCACTCTCTGGCCACCTCAGGATCTGGCTGCCCACTGAAGGAAGGAGGCTGGAACAGCAAGAACTCCTTCAGCACACGACCACGACCACGACCACCACGAGCCCGGTCCTCACCAGCATCGCCGCCTTGCTGCTGGCCTCCCTGCTGCCGCTGAAACACATACTCAAACATACCTAGGAAGAAATCGTCCATCCCCGGAGCTCTCGCATCTCCAGCTACACCCTCAGAAACTGAAGCCCTGCTCTGCTCCTCCGGACCACCACTAGACTCTCCCTGCTGGGGACGAGCCCTCCTCCGTGACGCCATAACACACCTGGCATCAAGAAAACAACCACAAATCAATAAAACACGCGCGGCCCTAAGCCAGTCGCCGACTGTACAGGACATTCATGGACCTTCTGGACCACCGCAATTCGTTTCAAGTTCTGATATACCTCCACAACCTACGCTCTGATACCAGCTGTGACGACCCGATATCAGAGTACCGGAAAGGAACCGACGGGTCTCGAATCTCGGCCCGCCAACCCACGAGCCCGAAGACTCGGAAGGGTAAAAAGGGATGGTGTGGCAGTACAACAGAAGCTGAAACAACCACAGAGATAGCATAATAATCTAAAATAAAATGCACAGAATAATATAAATAAATTAACTGCTACAAGGTCCAGTGTATCTCATGTCCAAAATGAAAGTACAGTCAACAGAAAGAAAAGTACAACTACACGGGGCATCCCCCGGAGTACAACTACACGAAGCATCCCCCAGCTCTGGCAGACTGGCGACTAACTCTGGCTAGAAGAACCACGTTGAAAATCAGCCGCGCCTCTCGAAGACCCCGCCTCACCTGAAAAGCAGGGGTGAGCCTCATTTCATTGGCCCAGTAGGGATCCCGCGAATCCCCACCTCGCATGAAAAATGAGAAAGCAGGAGGCAACCCTACCTAACAGGAGTACGGTCGAACCAACAAGCTAAAGTAAGTAAACGGAAAAACCATATACTTTAACAGTACTGTACTACTAAACCTCGGTCTAACGAAACTCGAGTCCACACCTGTCAGCGAACAGGAGCACTACCCACTAGAAGAACGACCGGAAGCGTCCCCTGACGTCTTATACAGCGTCACAAGTGTCTAGCTGCAACGCCCCGGGCGTGTGACTCAGACACGCAACAAGTACCACAACAAGGACTAGCTGAGGTCACGCTCGTCAGCGCGTGTCCTAAGCCCCCAACTATGTGTGCACACACAGACCATCTGCTCTAGGTCGGGTCCTCTAGATGGTTTTCCCTGCCACCGGACTTTGGTGGCAAAGGCAAGGGGCCCTACGGTAACTAGCCTAAAAACCACCTCTCACTGGGTCTCGCTCTCCACCACTCCCAGGTGGGTCCGCACCCGCGTGCGCAGGAAGCTACGACTAGTGGACAGGTCACCGACAGTAAGGACTAACTCACGGAAACCACCGCCGAAGAAACGGGGCTGCACGCACACGATGCAGCGCAGAGCCTGACGGTCCACCCCTGGGCCGTCACAGGCTGTGACGCGCCTACACTAGCGCGTCACATGGCTCTGACGGTCCAGCCCTGAAGCGTCACGACCCAAAAGAGAAAACAGACTGTGACGCGCCCCTTCTGGGCCGTCACAGGCTGTGACGCACCCACATTGGGCCGTCACAGGGCTCTGACGGTCCAAACCTGGGCCGTCACAAGCCGCGGTGAAAATAGACTGTGACGCGCCCCGCCCGGGCCGTCACAGCACCTGACGGCCCGACCTGGGCGCGTCAGGGTGGTTGGGTCCGCGTGCTCTGACGCGCCCACACTTGAGCATTACAGGGCTGTGATGCGCCAGGCCTGGTGCGTCACAGGCCCTGAACCCCAACGGTCAAAAAAACCAACGGTCAGAAGGCTCTGACGGCCTAACCCTGGACTGTCACAGCGCCCTGGCGGTCTATCGTGGGGCCGTCATAGCCACAGACCCCCAACGGCTATAACGGGGCTGTAACACACCTACCTGGGTGCGTTACACCGTGTGACGATCCCTGGAAGGACCCTCACACACACCTGATGGCGGAACGGCGTGAAACAGATAAAAATTCAAACCACGCCCCTATGCCTCCAAAGGAGAGGGAGAAATCAAAGGGGAAGACCCCAGGGGACCCCTAGCATGATTGTAGGCCATAAAAACGCCGAATCGCGGCTCAAATCCATAGATCAGGCGAGCTCTCCCCAAAACATGGCAAAAAAAATGCGCCTCTCGGCTCCCATTCGGCCTACAAATCGCGGGGAACGATGGGATGAGCATAAGGATTCCTCCCCCTACCTCAATGGAGCGAATGCCCCGTCGAATCGTTGTCGAAACCACGAATGAAGCTTTTAGACCCACGAACGCCCCGCCTCTCGCCACGAAAAGGACACTGCCGGGACCCCCTCGCCGCCGCCGCCTCCACGCCGTTGCCGGAGTGAGGGAGGCCGCGTCTCGGTCGCCCGGGGAAGAAGTACGGTGCGCGGTGGAGAGGGCGCTCCAACGGGAAGAAGAAGGAAGAAGAAGAAGAAAAGAAAAAGTGAAAAGAAAAAGGGGAAAGGTTTGGTATTTATAGAAAATCCAGAAAATACCAAAAATATCGAAAAATAGAAAAAATACATATTCTCGATCCTCGGGACGTACCGATCGCAACGGTACCACTCTCGCCTAGGTGAACGACCCGGTTCACCCGCCGCGAGCTTCCGAACGAATTACCGAAACACACACCGAAAATCAGAAAACACGAGCGGGAAAGCCGCGGACACACTCCGGGCCTCCGAAACAACTTCGGATCGCGCCGATCCGAACACAAAAGATGTCCGAAACGAAATTTCGGACACAACAGAGTCGGACACTCTGAGAAACCAGATCCGGGACCCACGAAGAAGGATCCGAAAGATCCGAGATATTACAGGACTCACAGTCCAAGGCCATACACATGGCCCAAGCGGAAACCACTTTCCGGAGAAACACGCTTTCTGCGGGAGCAGCCCTCCGCACTCATACTGATACACGGTGACTCGAATTAGCGAAACCACGGAATCCTGGAACGCGAGAAGGTCACCCGGACCCTTAAAATCCACGGACACGCTAACCAAGGTAAAATAATACCTTTGAACACTCAAAAACACGGTCACGGATCCCCTGGGGTGTCTGGGATATCCACGGGGTCACATACCCATAAGGGGCTCAATCCTTGTCCCACCAGGGCTCAAGACAGCCCAAACAAGACACGGAAGACAGAGGACATGAATGCGCAACAATCCTGGGTCGCGTTCAGAACGCGCAACTTTGGAGCGTCACGTTCTTAAATAAGAACGTGACCCTCACCTGGGTCCCGTTCAGAACGTGCAACTTTAGAGCGGCGCATTCTCAACCGCCTTACTGTTCAACTTCGCGACCACTGTGATGGTCGCGATCTCGACCCGAGACCAAAAACGGCGGAAACCGTGGAAAAATCCTTTCCACGCCCCAATCACACCCATGTGAAGGGGAAAACAAGGGAAAATTAGTCCCCAATCTCTCTAGCACTGAGAGGACCTATTTAAACCCCAAAAACGCAATCGAAGCGTGAAATCCGGCTCACACCCCAAAATTACACATTTTAACTCCGGCGGGAAAATAAACCCTCTCGGCTCGCCTCGGGCTACCAAAAACGGCGTCACGTTCCGAAGGTCCGATAGATAAAAATACGCGTAAATCGTGAAATGCTCTCCGGGACTCCCGAAAGGGATCCGAAACCCATGGATCCTGATTCGAAAAATAATCCAAAAAATCTGGGACGTTACACTCCCTCTCTCGACCTCTCCTCTCTCCCTCTGCCTCCCTCTCCCTTTCTCGACATCTCCTCTCTCGTTAGAGCCCTCTCCCTCTCTCACCATCTCCCTCTCCCACTCTCACCGTCTCCCTCTCCCGCCAGACGAGGCGAGAGCTCGGTCTCCCTGGGAGGCTATTGCAAAGAATAATTATAGGAAGACATTGCAGGAGGCCTGAAAAAGGGCTCAGCTACGTGTTGGTGGTAGCGAAGACCGATAGCTCTAGGAGGAGCATCGCCCTCTTTGGATGAGGAGGGAGTATTGGATGCCGTGTGTGACAAATGGGCCAATTTGAAATGGATAGAAAAGTCATAGAAAGTGTCAGCAAACCGGGCGTCACAACCAGACGTGAACGTGCATACGAGTGTGTCCGTCTTTTTCACGACCCAGAAACATATACAAATAGAAATTATTTAATTTATTTTGTTATATTTTATTCATATATTATTGACGGAATTTTCTATGATTTGTAAAACATACCGTGATGCTCGAACGTGCTCCATCGTTCTTGGACGTGTTCGACAGAACACACAAGAAGAAGGGGACTAATCAGTTTGTCACCAAGAGAGCCCGCTCAATAGTGGTAAGTTTACATACATATACATTTTTTTCATTTAAATATGAATGATTCAAATGAAATTTACAAGCTTTTTGATTCAATTTGCAGGAGTCATATATCATACAATTCAAGGAGAAGTACGGGGAGGGGGGTACAGGAGCCGGAGTTAGATCCGGTGGGATGGGTGGTGGTAGTTGGCGCACCGAAGAAAGGCCAGCTATATGATTTTGGGTAGAGCCTGGATAGTAGCACGGTTATATCATCTTGTGCGAGTTCAGGTGCTGCCCCGACTAATAGCAGTGCCTTCAGTATGCCCCCACCCAACCCTAGTTCTTATTAGAGCCACATCAGAGACATCGTCTGAGCGGAGATATCTACATTCAAAGATTCCATTAAGTAGGCCATCGCCGCCCTCCTCACCTAGGCGGGGGTTTTGCCTCCTCATGGAGCACCCTCAACCTCAGAGCAGCCCTCTCATGTGAGTGTTTGTTATAAATTTTAATTTGTCAGAATTTTGAGTTATAATACCCCTATTTAGTTCAAAGAAACTATCATGAAAATTGGCTTAGTTTAAAACAAACCAAAGAGCTGAAGTTGGGGGTTCAAAATTTGAAATACTAGTTTGACTTGCGAGAGCTGAAGGAATCCAATTTGGATACTCGAATTGGGCTCGGCATTAAAAATTACCCAATTCAGAAGTAAGTTAGTTTAACACAAATCAGAGAACTATGGTTCGGGGTCCAAAATTTGAAATACTTGCCTGATCGACGTGCCGATCGTTCCAACGTGACATGGGTGGTGAAAGTGACTTGGTAGAGCTGACGAAATTCAAATCGAATTTTCGGCTTGGGCTCGACACTCAAAATAGCATTCTCTAAATGCATTTAGTTTAAAATGAAAAAAATTGAGTTCAAGGGTCCAAAATCTAAAATATCGATCTAATCAACGTGTCAATCATTCTAACACAACCTGAGTGATAAGAGTGACTTGTGAGAGCTGATAGAATCTGATTTGGATACCCAGTTTGGGCTCGGCGTTAAATTACCCAATTCAGAACTAACTTAGTTTTCGGAACTAATTTAGTTTAGAACAAGTCAGAAAATTGGGGTTCGGGGTTTAAAATTTAAAATACAGGTCTGATCGGTGTGCCAGTCATTCGAACACGACCTGAGTGGTGAAAGTGACTTGAGAGAGCTGACGAAATCTGATTTGGATATTCGGTTTGTGCTCGACGTTAAAATTTTCTAATTCAGAACTTAGTTTTCAGAACGAACTAAGTTTAAAACAAGTCAGATAACTAGGGCATGGGGCTCTAAAATCTAAAATTTCAGTCTGATCGGCATGTCGATCATTCCAACACTACTTGGGTGGCAAGAGTGACATGTGAGAGCTGACAGAATCCGATTTGGATGCCCAGTTTGAGCTCGGCGTTAAAATTACCCAATTCGAAACTAACATAGTTTAAAACAAGTCAGATAACTGGGGTTCGAGAGTCCAAATTCTAAAATACCGCTTTGATCGGTGTGTCGATCGTTCCAACACGACTTGGGTGGTAAGAGTGCCTTGGGAGAGTTGATGAAATCCGATTTGGATATCCGGTTTGGCCTCGACATCAAAATTACATAATTCAGAACTTAGTATTCAGAACGAACTAAGTTTAAAACATGCCAGATAATTAGGGTTCGGGGGTCCAAAATCTAAAATATCAGTCTGATCGGCATGTCGATCGTTCCAACATGACCCGGGTAGTGAGCGTGACTTCGGAGAGCTGACGGAATCTAATTTGGATATCTAATTTGGACTCAGCGTTAAGATTATCTAATTCAGAACTAACTTAGTTTTCAAAACGAACTAAGTTTAAAACAAGTTAGATAACTGGGGTTCAGAGGTCCAAAGTCTTAAATATCGGCCTGATCGACGTGTCGATCGTTCCAAAGCGACCTAGGTGATAAGAGTGACTTGGGAGAGCTGACGGAATGTAAATTAGATATCCGGTTTGAGCTCGATGCTCAAAATAGCATTCTCTAAATACATTTAGTTTAAAATTAAAGAAGTTGAGTTCGGGAGTTCAAAATCTAAAATATCGGTCTAATCGGTGTGCCGATTATTTTGACACGACCTAGGTGGTGAGAGTGACTTAGGAGAGTTAATGGAATCTGATTTGAATACCCGACTTGTGCTCGTCGTTAAAAGTTACCCAATACAAAACTTAACTTAGTTTAAAAGAAATCAGATAACTGGGGTTCGAGAGTCCAAAATTTAAAATACCGGTCTAATCGACGTGTCGATCATTCCAACGCGACCTGGGTGGTGAGAGTGACTTGGGAGAGCTCACAGAATCTAAATCGGATATCCGATTTGAGCTCGACGCTCAAAATAGCATTCTCTAAATGCATTTACTTTAAAATTAAATAAGTTGGGTTCGAGAGTTCAAAATCTAAAATACAAGTCTGATCGGCGTGCCAATCGTTCCAACACGACCTGAGTGGTAAAAGTGACTTATGAGAGTTGACGAAATCTAATTTAGATACTCGGTTTGGGCTCGATGTTAAAAACTACCCAATATAGAACTAACTTCATTTTCAGAATTAACTTACTTTAAAATAAATCAGGTAACTGGGGTTTGGGGATCCAAAATCTTAAATACTGGTCTGATCGGCATGTTGATTGGTCCGACACGAATTGAGCGGTGAGAGTGACTTGGGAGTGTTGACGACATCTGATTTCGGTACCTGGTATGGGCTCGGCGTTAAAAATTACCTAAGTCAAAACTAACTTAGTTTAAAAGAAATCAGATAATTGAGGTTTGGGAGTCCAAAATTTGAAATGCCGGCCTGATCGGCGCTCTGATTGTTCTAACGCGACCTGGGTGGTGAGAGGGACTTGGGAGAGCTGATAGAATCAAAATCAGATATCCAGTTTGGGCTCAACGCTCAAAATATCATTCTCTAAATACAATTAGTTTAAAATTAAGAAAGTTGGGTTCGGAGATCCAAAATCTAAAATACTGGTCTGATCGACGTGTCGATCATTCCAACACGACCTGAGAGATAAGAGTGACTTGTGAGAACTGACGAAATCTGATTTATATACCTGGTATGGGCTCGGCGTTAAAATTACCCCTTTCAGAAGTAACTTAAAGAATTCATATATATATATATATATATATATATATATATATATATATATATCATTTTAATTTAAATTTATATAATTAAATAAATTATTTAATTTATTTTTAAAATAAATTTTTTTATTTATTCATACATATCTAATGTTATCATTTTCTCAATATAAGATCTTCGAGTGGGTGACGACGGAGAGGACGAGCAAGACAGGGAGGATGATAATTAGAGGACGCAGAGGATATTTGTCGATTACTTTTATTGTAATAAAAGTGATAATTGATACTGTGTTTTGTTTGTTGTATATGTTGTGTTTTTTTTGTGATGGATAGATATTATGTTTTTTATTTAAATAAATTTTTATATGAATTTTATATATTTTTTAAAAAATATAAAACTCATTTTCGACGAATTTTTGGATAGAATATTATTCTGTCGAGAAAATTCCGACGAAAATTCTGATGGAATAATTTGTCCGTCAAAATTATTTCGACGAAATGGTCAACGGAATATTTATTTCGTCAAAATTTATATGAATTTTGTATATTTTTAAAAAATAATAAAATTAATTTCTAACGGATTGTCCGACATAATGTTTTGCCATCGAAAATATTCCTACGGTAATTCTAAGGGCATCTTTGATTAAAGAATAGGGTGGGGTATCCCATCCTTATTCACGCTAACTGATTTGGTCGTAGAAATAAGATATTCCATAAAAAAAATGTGAGTTAAGGGCAAAAAAGGTGGGTTAAACATATTCTAGTAAAAGGGTGAAATAAATTAACCCGAATATAATCAAAGTAATATTATTTATTTTTTTATACACCTTAACCCGGGTTATGATATCTCCTTTAATTTATTCTCCAATTAAAGAGGGCCTAACGGAACAACGTGTGCGTCGGAATCACCGACGGTCTATGTTTCTCGTAGAAAAATTTAAGATAGATATTTAGACAATCTATGATCCGTTGACTGACGTATCCGTTGGAAACATTTTCCCACGGAATTTTCGTCGAACATTTTATCCGTCATAAATTTTTAACGAATTTTTCGTCTGTCAAAAATTTTGACAAAAAATAATCGACGGACGTGCTCCGTTGAAAATATGTCTAAAATAATTTTTCCGATCAATCTTGTCTGTCAAAAACTCCCCTTCTTCTTAATAGTGTGTGTCGGAGGTTTTGCACCAACGTTTTTTTGTCAGAGAATCTCGGAAGAGCCGGTCCGCGGGTGACCTCACCTGCCCGCCCGTCGTTTCCACATGGCGAAGATTGGGGACATTTCAACCGTACGATCTTTTTCATCGGACGGACAAACGCTGTCCCATTTGACATCAAAGCGGGGTCGTGGCCTTCTGCACGAGTGGACAGAGATTTCGGTGTGTGCGTAAACGATGACGAGAGAGGAGGAGGGGAACAGATATGGCCGACAAGGGAACGCTCGTCATGTGTGCTCTAGAGAGAGAAAGAATCTACCGTTGGATTGCCAAAAAAAAATAATAATAACTACCGTACAAGTTATTAATTTTAAGGTTACATTCGGAAAAAAATTAATATTTTCTCGGGTAGGTGATGGTCGTGAAATGTGCACCACCTCAAAAGGATTTTTAAATCGCATACCATAGCCGTATTAGATTCTTTAAAGAATGTGGATGGTGGCCTCTGGAGAAACGTAGTACGAAAAATAGTATTATTAAAATCCTCAAAAGTGGATGGAATCTCTCTTTTTAAAAATTACGAAGAAAAATTCGTAATCTTATCTTCTCTTCGAACGATACTTTCTCTTAAGACATCTAATTTATTACTTTGCTTCGCTTTGATACGGGAGGAGTAAGAGGAGGAGGAGGAGGAGGAAAGAGGAAGGAAGGAACATAGGAATAAAGACTCGTCTACGTCTATCTGGATGAGCGTACGAACGAACACGAACCAGAGCCGGGACTTTACGAGTCGAGATTTAAAGCATCTTTGCTGTCCGGTCCACTCTTCCCCTTTTTTTCTTTCTTTCTTATTATGCGCATGCTCTTTGCTGTGCACGGGCGGCACCGATTCGTCCACGCGGTCGTGCAACGTGGGGCGTGCGTCCCCGTCCCACGCGCTGCGACTGGTGCAATCCAACGTCACGTGCATTTTGGCAGCCCCCGGCGCATTTTATACCCCATATGTGAGTTCGCGGCGCTAGCGTGAGCCGGAGGACAGGGTCCGTCCGCGCGCCCCGCCGTCAGAAGTGACGCCTTTAAAGTGGGGGAGGCCAGGCCTTCTACATCGCTGGCGCGACTCCAAAGCTGCGAGCTTTTATATTTGATTTCTTCTCTCCTTCGCACCGAGGCGGGTCCGCGCGCAGAGACACAGAGAGAGAAAGAGAGAGAGAGAGGCAGGAGATACAGGCCGGGAGGAGTAAGAAGAGGCAGGGAGAAAGGAGGCATCTTTCCGAAGCTGATTTGGGGAGAGCTTGAGGTGAGTATGGTGATGGGGTGTTGGTTCCTCTTGCATTTCCTTGGTATTTTGTGTTTCCTCTTGCTGTAATTCATTTCTTCGTCGGGTTTCTGGGTAGTGGATTGTTCTTTGTTTTCTTGTCATGTCTCCCTTGGGATGGGAGAGGCTTCTTCACCCTATGTTCCTCTATTTGTCGTGGTTGGTTGCGGAAGTTCCATTTGTAGCGGAAGCTGGAAATGTTTTGGGAGATGTCGATCCTTTCCCAGTCGGATTTTGATGTTAGGAACCCACTACTAGACAAGGGATTCTGGTCCTCCTGGAGAAAATAGTTGCAGGGGAAGGCACAGAGGAAAGGGGAATGACAAGCCCCTTTTCTTGTCCTCTTGTATTTATTAGAATTCAGCTGGAGCCAGCAAGGGCAAAGGGAAGAGGAAAACGTCATTCCGTTGTTCCCGAAATCTTTCTGGTCTGTGGTTATTGCCTATAGGATTCACAAATTTCTACTCTTTGAGTCGTTTTCTTTTCTGGTATTCTTTAATAAAGGCTGGTGGATTGGTAGTTTTTGTTTTAAGTGTTAAAGGTTTGTAACACTAAATAGCCATTTTTCTGTTTGTTCTCTTGCCTTATTTTGTGTTATCTATTACAAAATGTGGAGAAGTTATTTGTGATGTAGAGCTGAACGTCAGAGGAAAAATCATGAGTTCGGAAGGAAAGGAATTCTCGAATGTGCTTTTCAAAAAAGGAGGGAAAAAAAGAGAGAAGATTGATCGATCATGTTGTTGGGTTTTGCTTTGGTTTATTTTTGTCCAACATTTTTCAGTCCTGAGATTCCCTGCCAGTTTTCGTACAGATGTGAACACTAAACTATTAAGAGAAGGTTATCTTTATTCCCGGGATCTGAAAACTACGAGCCCAACTTGAACTACTAGTTTCACCTGGGGCATGTACATACTCAATTCAGAAAAGAATTTCCTGTCACTGTTCTGGCTTGGCCACAGGGGTACCATCAACTGCTAGTTGTCTGAAAAGATTTTAGTGAATTATTCTTCTTTTATAATGCTTCCCATTTTATTGCGATACTTGTTACTGAAGAAAAGGAGTAAAATGACTGGTCACGGTGGGGGGTTAACCTCTAGAATGATCCCATTGACAGCATTTCTTGGAGTTTCTGATAACATTTACCTTGAACTTTTAAACTATTTTGTTATTGAGAGATCAGTAAGCAAAAGATGTCATATGAAAATCAGTGGATACAAGTAACTATGCAAAAGAGGGACTGGGGAGGGGGGGGAGGGAAAAAGAGTGACTAAAAAGTAAAAACTGAACAAACAAAATGTTAATTGTCTTTCTACTACAATAATTCAAACCTCTAGGTGTGGAATACCATTGTAGAAGTAGAACTACTTCTGACCCTAGTTAGTGGTACTGTTGTAAAATTATTGGCTGTTTTTTACTATATGCTCATGGTTACTTGTAGCCTCTGATATCAAATATTCATAAATATTCTTATGAATAGTTGCACGGTTATTTGTATCCTCTGATATCTAGAATCTCATACAAGGAGGTCAAGGTTTTAACTACACCTGCAGAATAGTGGAGAAGATCTAATTAAAAAGAACAATTTGCATACTCTTGTTCCTTGCTCCTTGCTCCTTGCTCCTCAGGATAATTCTCTTTTCATCTTCTTTTTGATATTTTTTTAGAGGAACAAGGAGATACTCTTCTCACATGCTTCTAGAGGACCTTGGTTACCTCTTGTCTGATGGACTCGGCTGTAAATGGGGAGGTTCCAGACCCAGGGGAGCCACTGCATTGGGCCAGGGTGAAGTCCATGGGCGTTACCATGCAAACCTCCTGTTGATGCCACACTACGTGCATGGGTTGGTTGCCCATATCTTCCTTCAATATTTGAGAAAAACAGTTGAGACAACAAACAAACAATGAATAAAAGATAATGGATGATGTGATCAATTTATGCACTTATTTCTCTGATGAGAGATGAAAGTTCATCTTAGATTTAAAGACCTCCCAGAACTCGTGGTATTCAAATTGTTGATCCTCATAGCTCCTATCTGCTGTTTGAAGAATTTATAATCTTTCCTGTGGGTTTGGTGGTTTCTCAAGATACTTTTTTTTAGTTACAGGATCGATTGAAGAAAATTTTGGGGGAGGGAGGAGTTTAATATGGTGCACCTTTTATGATGTTATACTAGATGTCTCTGGAAGATAATCTGAACAGCTAGCTTTTCAAGATGAAACAACAGTAGAAATGCACAATTATGAAAATTATTAGCATTCAGCTTGTTCACTCAGAGGTATTGCCTTGTTTGCTGCTCTTGTAAGGTGACTGCACACACTTTTGAGACAGAGATAATTACATTAAGTGTCATTGTATATGTGAACATGATGAATCATCATCTGCTTGTCAGTTAACATTGGCTAATTCTTTTCTCATTTTGTCTTACTGCAAGATGCATGTAATCTCTAGGTCTTGGTGTTTTGTTTTGATCTTCTTTTGTACTCCAAACATCCAGGATTCTTTTGGTGACTGATGCTGTCCCTTTAGCATGGACTCTCACCAGCTATCCGGATATGCTTTGCCTGGCCAAGACATACCCTTCAAGTTTGCTTCCACAAGTATTTCCACGTATTCTGATTGGTTCAGTCCCACAAAACCTGATCTAGGCAACTCTCCTGACTCTCCTCTTACCGACCACTTTGATTGTGGCACTTTTTCTGCATTGAGCAACAGTCAGGAGCAGTATAGCTCAACAGAGACACTCTCGGGGTTCAGCCCTTCCCAGAACTCATCTTTGGAGACTGATAGCCCATACAGCGTAGTTAATATACAAGAGAATTTCCAGGCCCACACCTCTGTTGCTCTCTCTGGTCAAAGTGAAAGGAGTGCTCTACAGAAAATAGAAACATTACTCATGGCGCCTGACACTGATGAAGCAACCACCAGCAGGTACCCTGATTACAATGAGAGCCAACAGAGAGAGGTTCAGCCAGGGTCGAGGGCACGGAGCCATGAATGCCAGCAAGCATTCTCAATGGTCCAGTCTCCTTATGTGGTGACCAAGTATCAGAAAATGAGCCACGGGATGCTTCCAGAGAAACATCAGAGTGGCATAAGAGAAATGCCTCAGGCAGACGTAAAGCAATTACTGATGGCATGTGCTGAAGCACTCTCAGAGAACAGAATGGATAAATTTGAGATTCTGGTTCAAGAGACACAGATAGTTGTTTCCATCAGTGGAGAACCTGTGCAGCGTCTTGGTGCTTACATGCTAGAAGGCCTTGTGGCTAGGCGAGAAGCCTCAGGAGCCACCATCTATCATGCTTTGCGGTGCAAGGAGCCAGAGAGTGGGGACTTGTTGTCCTACATGCAAATCCTGTATGATATTTGCCCCTACTTGAAGTTTGGGTATATGGCAGCTAATGGTGCAATTGCTGAAGCCATCAGGAAGGAGGACAGGGTCCATATCATAGACTTCCAGATTGCCCAGGGAACTCAGTGGCTTACTTTGATACAGGCCTTAGCTGCAAGACCTGGTGGGCCTCCCCATTTGCGGATCACGGGGATTGATGATCCAGTTTCAAGATATGCCCGTGGGAATGATCTACAAGCTGTTGGGGAGAGGTTAGCCATAATGTCAAAGAAGTTCAAGATCCCTCTCGAGTTCCATGCCGTCCCAGTTTTCAGTCCGGAAGTTACTAGAGACATGCTGGACATCCGGCCCGGTGAAGCTCTTGCTGTCAACTTCACTCTTCAGCTGCACCACACACCAGATGAGAGTGTTGATGTAAACAACCCCAGAGATGGCTTGCTCAGGATGGTGAAATCGCTTTCGCCCAAAGTAACCACCTTGGTGGAGCAGGAATCCAATACCAACACGACCCCATTCCTCACGAGGTTTGCAGAGACCTTGGACTACTATACTGCCATGTTCGAATCCATCGATGCTACACTCCCTCGTGACAGCAAGGAGAGGATCAATGTGGAGCAGCACTGTCTGGCGAAGGATGTTGTAAATATTATAGCATGTGAGGGGAAGGACAGGGTTGAGAGGCATGAATTGCTAGGCAAATGGAAATCCAGGTTGAGCATGGCAGGCTTCAGACCTTACCCGCTCAGTTCTTATGTGAACTCTGTGATAAGGACACTCTTGATGTCATACTCCGATAAATATACACTGGTGGAGAAGGATGGGGCTATGCTGCTGGGATGGAAGGATAGAAACTTGGTCTCTGCTTCTGCATGGCACTGACTGCAGGAGATTTACTCTGCGGGACACAGACAGTACGAGTAGGTTCTTAGGAAAATATAATTCTCAGTGTCATCACTTGTAAACTTTCAAGGATCTTATACGTACTTACATGGTGAAGTCATCGTGCGGAGTGGTTATCTTTTTTCTTTTCTTTTCTCTGCATATAGAATCTGAGTTGTAATATATGCTGGCTGGTTCAGCACCTTACGAGTTCTTCTGTGAGAGTATAATTTATAGCGTTTCATGATTCATTGATACCCGATGAATGAAACCCAGCTTGTTGTTTCCTAGACAAACAAATGCACAATGTGCAAGAGATTAAACAACTCAGTCATGAACTCCGGAAGATAAACTGGTGTCCCGAGGTCCACGAAGCAGATGTGGCACCGGGAGGTGTTCTCCCTTGAGGGAAACCAACATATGTATGTAATCACTTCTCCACCTTCAGGCAAAGAGATTTTAATCACGCTGCCCATCTTCAGTGTCTGAGATACACCACTCTGCAGGGTACCATTGCAAATGCTCAAAAATATATATGTAGGTCCACAAGGACTTCCTCATTTGTGTCTACAGTCCACATTATGTAGCGTGTTGAAATAAGGAAGGGACGACTTTTTATCTTTTCAACAGCCATGCCCATCAATTATTTGAAGGAGAAAGGCATCATAACACAAGGAGGACCACGAAACTGAGTGTTACGTCAACCTGTTAATTCTGGACATTCGCAAGCGCTGACTTTGGGTTAAGAAGGTGGAGTTGAGCCCAGTCGTTTATTAGTGCTCTTCGCATTTGTTCAGACCACCCAAATTCAAGTGACCCCAAAAGTCCTGAGCCAGATTCTGTTCCCATCTACATTTTGACATGACTTTAGTCTTTTGCTAGAAGGTAGTTTCTCCGTTGACCCGCTAACGGTAACGTTTCAAATTCAACCCGAGTTTCTACTTGTTTAAGGGCGCGTTCGAGAATAGTCTCGGGCATTGCTTTCCAAGGTTAATCTCCCGACAGTTTTTAATTTTCTTCAAACGGTCACAGACGTTCTTGACTTTCGTGAAGGGAAGATTTCAAAGGGAAGAGAGAACAAGATACAAATGTGCCGGGTTCTCTAAATCCTTTGAAGCAAACTCAGACCTGCTTCGGGAGATTTTAAATGACGAGAAAGCTGTGGCCGCCTACACACAAGTACGGCATATGGATTTTGGTTAAACACCGAAGGTCATGGCTGTTCACAGACGATGCCTAAGAACGGATTCAATTGGAAGATTATTAGCATGTTTAAACATTCGACCTACCGAACAATATACATTGGATTTCGCTCCTCGTTAGATTTCAGGTAGGTTCAGTTTGGGTTGGGGCTGGCTGAATTTGATCAAGGCGAAAGTTAGAACGAATGATACATAAACACAGTTGGCAGACATCGAAATAAACTCGGGACATTTGAGTGCAAAAACGTCTCCCTTTTGTTGCGACATATCAAACAATCATACTCCGAAGAGGCTACTCTTTTATCTTCGCACTGTTCATGCTACTCTTGGTGCTCATCCGAATGTTTAATTTAGTCATCATACCCGGCGAAATTTTCTTGGCCGCTCGAATTGTTGGGAATGTTCTAGTGGTCTTCAACACCTAACTCAGCTGATCAATGGCGCAAAAAAAAAGGCAATATTACCAAAAGGTATACTCATTAATCTGATGTGTTTGGCACACAGTTTCCAACTAGAATATAAACTTACGGTGGCTAATTCAAGCTAATTTCTGGCACTACATGAGCTATTATATATTCCCTTAATCCGCCGAACTAATTATTATCAGTATTATCACAAACCCTCCTGCCATTGAAGAGCTACCCGACTTCTATCCAATGGGTTCCTGGCTTGGTGGCCATTTTAGCAACGTTTATCGGTTGGTACTTGCTCGTTCCAAATTAACCATTTTTTAGAAAAGTTTTATATACACAGTTTTAAACCCTCATATATATACACATAGGACTGCTAATTTCAACAAAAAAAAAAGATGAAAAGAATTTTAAGCAGAGACTGGTGCCATTATCTGATCCCTTATCCGTAATAACGACTCGTGTGTGCCAGAGGCCGGGGTCCGGCGTCTATCCACGGCTCCCCACGTGACGTGCAACCCGTTTCCGGAACGAGCCGGGCCGCCTCTGCCGGGGCAGGGCACCAGTGCAGTGTAGTGCATGCACCGCAATACCGCACGGCGCGCCCCTTGCTACCCCTGCTCACGCACGAAGGAGCGGCCGCAGAGACAGAGGCAGCAGCTAGTGTCTGCTTTCTTCCCCGGAATAGCCCCAGCATGAAGGGTCCCTTAGTGATAGAATCCTCTTCTCTTTTTCCGCCGTTTCCTTCTTCCTGTTCTAGGTTAACCAAGAGGGGCCGGGAAACTTTGCTCCTCTCCAAGCTTCAGGGACGAAGAAAGGGAGAGGAAGAATCGATCGAAGACTCATGTCGATCACGAGAGGGGCAGAAAAGAGGGGGGTGAGGGGGAGAGAAGGTGAGGGACGAGTCATGTGTTAGGGATATGGAGTACCCAGACGAGGAGGACAACCAGCAGAGGAGGAAGAAGGAGAGAAGAAGAATCACACAAGAACAAACATGGATTTTTTACGTGGTTCGGAGACAAGATGCCTTCTTACGTCCACGGCCACAGCAGGATTCCACTAAGATAATCACAGACTGGGTTACAATACAAGGAGAGAGCCCATCCTTTTATACTAGGAGATTAGGGCGTCATAAGTCAGGGCATTGAGGACAATAATATCCCTGATCAACAGAAATCCTCTTCCGGGATACATCAGACGCGCATGCTCGCCTGTCCCCTCGGATGCTCTCCTGGGACCGAGTATGCCCTCCAGTGACTGCAGATGCTCCCCCACCATCAGTCAGATCAATGCATTGCCAAGACAATGCGTCGACGCATTGCCAAGGCAAGGTCGACGCACTCCAAGTGATATCGACTTGCCTTGAACCCACAATGCATGCTTCCCTGACGCCAGTGATGCTCTCCAAAGACAATGAATGCCCTCCAGAGACAGCATGTGCTTCCCTGCTAGAACCCAGACCGCATATGCTCCACTGGAGCAGCGATTGCTCCCCTGGCACTGAAGGATGCTCCCCTGGAGTAGCGATTGCTTCCCTGGCACTGAAGGATGCTCCCCAGAGGCAGAGGATGCGCTCCTGAGGCAGAGTGTGATCCCGTGCAGAGGCGCACGATGAAGAGTTCTGACTCCACACTCTAACAATCTCCCAGTTGGAGTCTGAACTCCAAATAAAGCAAACATCTCAATGTATTAACCCTGCTCAATATAACAATGGAAATACTGCTACGACATCCCTCCATTAATCATCCATGGAGGCCAACTGAGACTTTGCACAGCCTCAGTTTCTCTGTGGTCACCACCTTGGTTAACATGTCTGCTGGATTCTCTGCACCAAGTATTTTCTCCAGTAGTAAAACATCATCTTCAAGCAGACCACGAATGAAGTGATATTTCAGTTGTATGTGCTTAGTCCTTACATGAAAGACTGGGTTCTTGGCAAGGTGAATTGCACTTTGACTGTCACAAATCAGCACACTATTGCTTTGTTCCTTGCCCAACTCCTTCAGAAAATTTTTCAGCCATACCATCTCTTTGCTAGCTTCAGAGATAGCTACATACTCTGCTTCTGTTGTTGAGAGAGCAACAACCTTCTGAAGTTTTGAAACCCAACTCACTGCAGTGCCACCCATGGTGTAAACATAGCCAGTGGTACTTCTTCTGGTGTCCAGATCACCATCAAGATCTGAATCAACAAAACTTTGTAAGATAACATCACTTTTCCTGAAACAAAGTGATTTGCCTGAGGTGCCTTTTAGGTATCTCAGAATCCATTTCACTGCCTCCCAGTGTTGCTTGCCCGGATCTGCCATATGTCTGCACACAACTCCCACTGCATGTGTTATATCCGGCCTGGTACAAATCATGACATACATCAGACTTCCTACAACTGATGCATAAGGAATTTTCTTCATGGACTCATGCTCTTCAGCAGACTTTGGTGACTGCTCTTTAGACAGCTTGAAGTGACTTGCCAAAGGAGTCCTAACAGGTTTTGCATCCTGCATGTTGAATCTGCCCAACACCTTCTGGATGTAACCTTCTTGAGATAGCTTCACAATACCAGATGTTCTATCCCTCACAATTCTCATCCCAAGAATTTACTTTGCTGCTCCTAAGTCCTTCATAGCAAATTCATTTGATAATTGTATTTTCAGATTGTTAATCTCTGTCATACTTGATCCTGCAATAAGCATATCATCCACGTACAACAACAATATGATATAACAATTATCAAACTTCTTAAGATAACAACATTGGTCCATATTGCATCTAATGAAACCATTGTTACATATGAATCCGTCAAACTTCTTGTACCATTGTCTGGGGGCTTGTTTCAGACCATACAAACTTTTCTTGAGATTGCACACAAGGTTTTCTTTGCTTGGGACTGAAAACCCTTCTGGTTGTAACATGTAGATGTCTTCCTCCAAGTAACCATGGAGAAAGGCTGTCTTCACATCTAGTTGCTCTAAATGTAAGTTCTCAACAGTAATAATGCTCAACACCAGTCTAATAGTGGTTAGTTTCACAACTGGAGAAAAGATCTCAGTGTAGTCTATACCTTCCTTCTGCTGGAAACCCTTCACTACCAACCTTGCTTTGTACCTCTTACTGTCATCAGGTACATCTTTGACTCTGTAAACCCACTTGTTATGCAATGCCTTCTTGTTCTTAGGGAGTTTAGTTAGCTTCCAAGTCTGATTCTTTTGCAATGAGTTCATCTCATCTTTCATGGCTAACTCCCACTTAACAGAATCTGTAACCTGCATTGCTTCATCATAACACTCGGGTTCACCTTCGTCAGTCAACAGTAGGTAATGCAAAGATGGAGAATACCTTTGTGTAGGCCTAGGTATTCTTGCAGATCTTCTCAGTTGTACCGGTGTACAAGGTTGTGCTTCTATTTCAGATACATCCTGTATCTTATCATTCACATCATCTTGTCAAATTTCTTCTAGCTCAACCTGTCCACCATTCTCATTTTGTTTCCCTGCACTGTCAGATTCTACAACAGCCCTGTCTTTGTACAAGACATTTTCATTGAATATAATATTTTTCCTTCTAAGAATTTTTTGATTTTCATCATCCCAAAATCGATATCCAAACTCATCAGAACCATATCCAATAAAAAAGCACTTTATAGACTTAGCATCTATCTTATCCCTATCATTAGAATCTACATGCACATATGAAACACAGCCAAAGACTTAGTGTGAAAGATTTACCTCTTTCCCTGTCCAGGCCTCCTCTGGAATTTCACCATCCAAAGAGACAGATGGTCCTCGGTTTATCAAGAAAGATGCTGTGTTAATTGCATCTGCCCAAAATGTTTTTGGCTGTCCGGCATGTATCCTCATACTCCTAACCCGTTCATTCAAGGTTCTGTTCATGCGCTCGACAACTCCATTCTGCTGTGGCGTTCTTGGAACATTTCTTTCCATCCTGATACCACTAGCTGCACAAAAGTCCTTGAATTCTTTGTTGTCATACTCTCCACCATTGTCTGATCTCAGACACTTAACATTCAAACCTGTCTCATTCTCTACAAGGGTCTTCCAATTTTTGAAAGTAACAAATACATCAGATTTCCTTTTCAAAAAATAAACCCATACCTTGCGAGTAGAGTCATCAATGAAAGTGACATAGTAGAGTGAGCCTCCAAGAGATGGTACTGGTGAAGGACCCCATACATCTGTATGTACAAGCTCTAGCTTCTGTGTCTTCAAAGTTCTAACTGTCTTTGAGAATGTAACCTTCTTTTGCTTCCCAAAAATGCAGTCTTCATAAAGACCAACTTCCACAGATTTCAAGCCAGACAATTTTCCTTTTGACAGCAGTACCTTCATCCCTTTCTCACTCATGTCACCAAGCCTGCAGTGCCATATATTGGAGTCAACTCCTGAATTTGCCACTGCCACTATATCTTTGTTGTTGCTAGTCATGTAGAGAGTACCCATCTTGTTGTCTCGTACTATAATCATACCACCTTTGGTGATCTTCCAAGATCCACCCATAAAGGTTGTGACATAACCTTCATCATCAAGCTGTCCAACAGATATCAAGTTTCTCTTCAAGCAAGGTACATGCCTTACATTCTTTAACTTCCACAAAGTGCCATTTGTGGTTCTTACATTGACATCACCCTTCCCCACAATATCTAAAGGCTCATCATCAGTAAGATAAACCTTCCCAAAGTTTCCAGCAACATAATTTTGTATACTTTCTTTTTGTGAGGTAGAGTGAAACGACGCACCTGAGTCAAGAATCCATGACTCTAAAGGAGTGTCAACACAAAGAACTAAAGCATCTTGAACTTGCTCTGTTGTAGTTGCATTGGCAGACTCTTCATTATGATTTTTCTTCTTTTGAGCCTTGCAATCTTTCTTTAAGTGCCCCTTTTTACCACAATTCCAGCATCCATCACCACCAAACTTTGATTGACCTTTCTTCTTGGACCTAGATCTGCTCCTATTTTGACCCCGCTGTTTTGTTCTTCCCCTGCTCTCTGTATTCAAGGCAGAACCTGAGACTTCATTTGATTCCCTTCTGCGAATATCTTCGCTTAGAATCAGGTCTCGAACCTCATTAAGCTTCAACTTGCTCGAACCGGAAGAACTACTTACAGCCGTCACAGTTGCATCCCAACTTTCAGGTAAGGAGGATAAAAGAATCAAGGCCCTAATCTCATCATCAAAGTTTATTTCTACAGAACTCAACTGAGTTGTAATTACATTGAATTCATTGATGTGGTCTGTAACAGAAGCACATTCGGCCATCTTCAGATTAAATAAACGACGCATCAAATATACCTTGTTTGAAGTCGAGGGCTTTTCATACATATTTGATAGCGCCTTCATCAATCCTGCCGTGGTCTTCTCGTTCACGATGTTGAAGGCGACGTTTCTGGCCAACGTCAAGCGAACAACTCCGAGTGCTTGTCTGTCTAGTAGATCCCAATCTTCCTTCTTCATCCCTGCCGGCATCGTTCCAAGAAGCAGCTCATGCAGCTTCTTCTGATACAAGTAGTCTTCGATCTGCATCTTCCAGAAACCGAAGTCCTTGCCATCGAACTTGTCGATCCTCACCTTTCCTTCATCCGCCACCATTACTCCCACTACTCCCTCGAACCAGAACAAGGCTCTGATACTAGTTGTTAGGGATATGGAGTACCCAGACGAGGAGGACAACCAGCAGAGGAGGAAGAAGGAGAGAAGAAGAATCACATAAGAACACACAGGGATTTTTTACGTGGTTCGGAGGCAAGATGCCTTCCTACGTCCACGGCCGCAGCAGGATTCCACTAAGATAATCACAGACTGGGTTACAATACAAGGAGAGAGCCCATCCTTTTATACTAGGAGATTAGGGCGTCATAAGTCAGGGCATTAAGGACAATAATATCCCTGATCAACAGAAATCCTCTTCCGGGATACATCAGACGCGCATGCTCGCCTGTCCCCCCGGATGCTCTCCTGGGACTGAGTATGCCCTCCAGCGACTGCAGATGCTCCCCCACCATCAGTCAGATCAATGCATTACCAAGACAATGCGTCGACGCATTGCCAAGGCAAGGTCGACGCACTCCAAGTGATATCGACTTGCCTTGAACCCACAATGCATGCTTCCCTGACGCCAGTGATGCTCTCCAGAGACAATGAATGCCCTCCAGAGACAGCATGTGCTTCCCTGCTAGAACCCAGACAGCATATGCTCCCCTGGAGCAGCGATTGCTCCCCTGGCACTGAAGGATGCTCCCCTGGAGCAGCGATTGCTTCCCTGGCACTGAAGGATGCTCCCCAGAGATAGAGGATGCGCTCCTGAGACAGTGTGTGATCCCGTACAGAGGCGCACGATGAAGAGTTCTGACTCCACACTCTAACATCATGCACACCAAGGCAACATCGCGCAAGAACAAAACCTTGTGTGTTAGGTCCTATGCCAGAGGGGAGAAAGCAAGAAGTAGACGGCAGAAGAGTATCAAGAAACACAAGAAAATGGTTTTGGGCTCTGTTGAAGGTAGATCTGAGGAGCTTTGTTGATGCAGCAACCCACTTTCGTGTGCAAGTAGCATCCCGTGTAGCTCTTCCAGCGTAAAAGACTCAAGACGAGTGGTCACAGCAGGAACAAAGGAGTCAAATTGAGAACCAAGGCCATTGAGGACATGAAGGAGAAGATCAGAAGAAGGAACAGGATGGCCAATGGCAGACAATTTATCCGCAAGAGATTTCACCTGCTGGATATACTCAGTGACAGACGAGGACCCACGACGGAGACCATGCAACTGGGATTTAAGTTGCAAAATGCGGGCTCGGGAAGTGGACGCAAAGGAGGAGGCCAGCGCGTCCCAGGCAGCGCGAGAGGAATTTAAGTGGACGATGAGGGGCATAAGAGATTCTGAAACTGAAGCAAAGATACAGGAGTAACATCTGATCGCGCTGAACCCAGACAGGGTAGGCAGAATTTGGAGCAGGTGGATCTCCCAGCATCTTTGGAGGTGGGTCAGTACTGCCTTCGACGAGATCAAGGAGCCCATGGGCACGAAGCAGAGGCAGGAACTGGGCGCGCCAAAGAAGATAGTTATCAGCTGACAGCTTGAGAGGAAGAAAGGTCATCATAGAAGCAGAGGATGAGAAGGAGAGAGTAGGTGGTGAGATGTTGGCGACCAGAGGCGCAGTTGCCTGCTGTTCCGAGGTAGTGGAATCCGTGGTGGATGTTTGAGCCTTCGATGCATTGGACGAGGAGGCGGCCATAGGAAAAAGGAAGTCGTGAGACAGAATGTCTCTGATACCATATCAAGAAACACAAGAAAATGGTTTTGCGCTCTCGCTCACAATCGGAGCGATATCACATTACTTATATAGGCAGAACAGTTTACAACAATATCAATATACTCTGTACATCCCGTAGGTTACGGGAGAATCCAAAAATCTTATCTACATCCACTCCAACCACTCGTGCGTACACTTCGCTGTCGTGCGTACACCGCTCAGCCTGGTTGGGTTGAGGAGGACTGCGGCTGATCCGGTCTTGCTTCCTCGCGGTGAAGAGGAAGAGCATTCGGAGACAGAAGAGAAGGAGGCGACGGGAATGACAAAGGCGGAGCGGGGCGCTTCCTCACGGTGATATGCAGATTCGAAGGGGTCCCCATGGCAGCGACCGCGAGTTTGAGATCCGAGTTGGGCGTCTGCTCCAGCTTCGGCACCCTCATTCCTACGTTCTCGATCGGAGTGCTCCTGTGACTGGAACCGCTCGTGGTGGAGGAGCGGCCCCCACTCAGTGCGATCTCCGCCACAGTCCAGGCGGTACTGATCCAGGCGTGGAGAAGGCAGGGCAACGGCAGCAGAGGGCGGTGGCAGCCACGGCCCCTCCTCGGCCGACCATGGCAATAGAGCTGTGGAGACAAGCAGCCCATCTGGTAGCAGATCAGCTGCCATTACTAGCCCCAGCATAATAGAACTACTCAATCTACGAACCCTATAAATGTGCCTTGAGAGATGCCGAAGCGGTAATGTAGGTGGGCGTGGGGAGGGGATGAGGCAGCGTCTTATATAGAGGACCTAGGCGAGGAAAACCGGCACGTGGAGGGCACCACTTGGGGAAGGCGTAACTGCCACGTAGAAGGCGGCGAGCCTCATGGTTGCGAACTGGCCCAGGCTCGTCTCTCGCGCTTCCCGCAGCAAGGCCGGGTTTCCAGTAATCTGTAGGGACAGCTATCCTTCAGTGGTGAGATGGTTTTGTCCGTTCCATCGTTCGGTGGCCTAGAGTAATGTTCCATCGGAAGGCCCCGGATTGTGAGTCAGAGATCGAGCCCCACCGTGCGCTTGGCACGTGAGAGGATGAAGAGTGGTGGTGGGGTGGTGACAGCGACCGGAATGCGCAGGCCGACAGAAACCTGGCGAACTGATTCACGGCGCACGCCACGGGAGTGGTACGGGAAGTAGCAACGTACGCTGAAATGATGATCCTGCTCGCGTCCGGTCTCTGGAGGGAGCGAGGGGTTACCGCAATTGGATTAAGAGACAAAAGTGAGAGAGAATTACGAACATGTCCTCCACGTGGCGTCCAACACGGAAAAGTACCTACGGATACAAAATGCAATTGTTTCCAAATATAGTTATTTAATTTCAAAAGTACTTGGTATTTTTTTCTACGAAGGTTTTTGGCTATCTTGATATCTTGAGACCAAAAGATGAGAAGAAAGTTGTGAAGAGCTCTAACAACTCGTGTGCCCTGTCTGTTGCAGGTCATGAAACCTATTTCACAACGTATTTTTCTTCTTCGTGTATCCATGCTCTAGATTCTGGTGTATCGCTTTACACACATGAAAATGAAGTAAATTTGTACTTATTACAGTTTAAGAAGTATAAAGTATAACAACCTGGATTGGAATCACGTTTTTGGACATCGAAAAAGCATAGTTGATTAGCATCGGCGTACCCAATAATTAATTTAACCTTTTTATTTATCTCTAACGATGTGATTAATTAAGGATAAAAATAAAGATACTCTCTTATTCCTAATTTGATATCACGATGATGAGTTATTCGGGATCAGATAGTATAGTCTCGAGTTAAGGTTGGATAATTTATTCGACCATTTTGATCGAATTTTCTAACACACGCAAGATAAGGTTACGTGGTATTTTATTTATTTTATTTTTTATTCTAAATAAAATAAGAAATCTGTTATCAAACTACGTTAAACTTAACTGTGAATTACTTAACTAGGAATACCCTAAACGGTTATCAAAGCAGCGTTTAAGTCATAAAGGTTACCTATCGATAGTTATCTATTTAGTACATGTATGTATATATAGTACATGTATGTATATATAGCAAATGAGAATGATGTTGAGGTTGGTCAAGAGGTACCATATTTTATTGATCTGCACACAGGAAGCGAATTATGTTTTACACATATCAATTAATCTTCTTTTATGTTATATGGAATTAAAACTGTATAGCTATAGACTAGTAGGTGAACATGCGATCGCACATTGATGGCTCGTACATCTCCACCCATCCTCTCTTCTCAAACACAGCGTCGCGGCGGCTGCGATGCAGGCATATATATGTTCCCTTACTCGAAATAAACCAGGAGTGAAGAATCCATATCCAAAAGCTGATGTGGTGATGACTCCGTCACAAAAAGGAGGTGCAAAAGGATGGTTCATCAGAACGACATCTCAATTTCTGAGACTAATAAGCAGAGTAAAATCATGATGGCGAATCCATTTATTGTTGGATCGCCGTTGCGATCGATAATATGAAAAAGGAGAGGAAATCCGGAGAGAATATTTTCGCTGTCGCTCTATGAAGGTAAACGATTTTAACGATGTGGTTTTCTACCAGATCTGATCAGATTAGTAAAACGGTGGTATATACATTTATAAAACATTGAGAATGCATGCAACTGGGAGACGAAGCAGACAGGGGAAATCGGCGGCGGAATGCCGTGGGTTACTAGTAGTTCTCTCTGCTACTGCTACTCGCTCGCACGACAAAAAGAGGGGACAAATGGTGAATGCATGGCGAGTAGTAGGTACCCGCAGAAACCGGAAAACCGCGGCAGGAAGGAGAAGTAACAAGAGTACGCAGCATGCCCGAGGAATGGCAAGTAGACAAAACAGTACGTAAGAGATGACGACACAGGAAAACGAGAAGCTGGCGTTGTGCCATCCAGGGGCGAGGAAAAGAAACGAGAAATAGAGATGACAGCAGGAGGAGGAGGGAGAGGGTCTCATCCATCACGATCAATCGCTAACCGTGGAGGTGGAGCCGTTGTCCAGCACCATCTGGCGCTCCCGCTGCTGCTGCTGCGGGTGACGGTGGAGCATCTTCTCCCTCTCCGCACCCTGCTGCCGCATCAGGATCACCTGCTCCGTGGCGAACACGCAGAGGCCACGGGCACACAGCTTATCCTGTACCAGTGGCGATCTCACCAGGACATGAAGCAGCTGCTGCCGGGTCAGCCTCTCCAACCCACGCAGAACCGGCGCCGCGGCCGCGTACGAGGACGGCGGAGGGCAGGCGAACCGCGACTCGGCCGGCATGCACTGGAGCGCCGCGACCTGCGCCTCCAGGAACTTGACGTACTTGCGCGCCTCCTCCAGCATGACGCCGATAGTCATCTTCCGATCCCACGGCATCAGCTTCGCCAGCATCCTGATCCGCTCGCTGATGCCCCTGCGCCTGGACCGGCCCCGCGTGTTTGGCGGGATCAGCTGCTGCGGAGTGGGCCTTGCAGTACTTCGCGGGATGGAGAGCTGGCCAACAGAGCATGAAGGTGGAGGAAGAGGAGCGGCAACATGCGAAGCGAACGACAAAGGCAGAGGGAGGCGATGGGAACCCGGAGGGAGGCTATTCCTCGTGATGCAATCCAGATCCGAAGGCGCTTCCATGGCGACAAACGGGAGATCCGAGGTGGTCGTCTGTTCCAGCTTCGGTACCTTCATCGTCATGTGATCGGAGTTCTCCTGGAGATGCTCCGGGGTGAGATGTGGGGGGCACCCGACCTGGAGCAACGGCCTCCCATCGCCCTCGCCGCAGTAGTACTCCAGGTGATGGGCCTGGCCTAGAGGAGGCAGCGACAACAGCTCCGCCTCGGCCATAAGAGCGAGCAGTGAAGGGGAGACGAAGACCCCCTCCGGCATCAGACCACCCTCCATTGCTCCGCCTCAGCAGCAGAGAAGAAGATAGCCCCTGGAAACTACGAACCCTAGAGATGTGCTGGGAGAGACGAATGATAAGTGTGGCGATGGAGGAGGAGAAGAGGGCGGCATCTTATGAAGGGACCTTTTCTGGCGAAGGCGACCGGCACGCGGAAGGCCACCACTGGGTCATCCGTAACCGCCATCGTGCAGTCGGCGCCGCAGACCTGTTTTTTGCGTGGGCAAACGTACGGAGCGACCGGCGGTTCCCCGTCTCTCCCGCTTCTTCTGGCTGCTCTGCCCGTCGGAGCTTTCTGCTACGCCGCGGAGAAGGCTCATGTTAACGTGGTAAGAGGTGTCCGCCGTTTGATTCTGGCTCAAAGAAAAATGACAATTCCCATCGGACGGCACGAATGAGCTGATTCCGCTACGGGCGCGGCGTCGAGGTAATTTACGGAAATGCCACTAAACTGCACCGCGACAAAAGATGACTAGATGTGCGTACGCAGCTGCGGAGGGACGAGTGGCAGTGCCGTTATAAAGTGAAATTGATGTGTGTGTGTCAGTGTGTGTGTGTGGGGGGGGGGGAGTGGAGGGGGGGGGGCGTCTAATTTATCGTGGGGCGTCTTCTGCCTGACTTGCTTACGCGCGTGCATCCACACGTGGCCGGGACACGTCATCGTCCGAGTTTAAACTACAAGGACAAAAAAAAGTTACATAGAATAACGAATGTGCCCTGCATTTGAGCCGAAAAGAGACTCGTTAATTAGAATCTGAGTATGATAAGTAGGAGTCTCACCGGAATTTATAATAATTGTTTCGGCGTTTTGGTTTTTTTCACATGTGAGTCAGGTCCGGGGCCGGGGAGATGTCCGGGGAGAAGATGAAGGGGGTCGAGAGCTCAAAACCAATGCCCCTTGGAGGTCTCCCAGTACATACAAAGAGACACCTACATGGGCATCGTGCGAAAGATGTTAAAGTACCGGGTAAGCGATCCCGGGAGCTCCCCCTCGATGGGGGGGGGGGGGGGGAGGTTCACTACAATCGTAATGTTATAAGATGGTTGGGTTTTTGGCTTAAATGCGTGTATTATTAGTTTTTTCTATGAATAACCCTATACGACGAGCGATGGAGAATAGCGGTGTCATTAATTTTAAAATTATATTATTTAATTTTAAATTCTCAATTTACATCGTTAAATTTTTCTACTATTAATAATTTTTTAAAGATTAAATTATAGGGACAAAAAAATATCTAGAGTAACGAATGTGCCTTGCATTTGAGCCGAAAATAGACTCGTTAATTAGAATTTGAGTATAGTAAGTAGGAATCTCCGGAATTCAGCATAATCGTTTTGGCATTTTGATTTTTTTTCACATGTGAGTCAGGTCTCGTTGGAGATGAGATGGCCTCCGTTCCTTTTACCAGAGTTCGCATGTCTTATCGATGCACAGGGTTAAGTGATTTTTATCATTTAAAATCTTTTGAAGTAGTTCTGAGGTTATTTTAAGAGATTAAGAACTCGATACTTTTGTACTTAATTCTCTCTCTTTTTTAAAAGTTTTTCTTGACGGGAGTCAATAACGGTTGTGACCTTTTGACGAAGATTAAAAGCAATCAGGGAATCCTGACTCGATAGTCACGCTCAGGTAAGGTGCTGTGTAGGTGATCCCGCGAGCTCCCCCTCGATGGGGGGAGATTCATTACAATCGTCATGTTATAGGATGGTTGGGTTGTTGGGTTAAATGCATGTATTATTAGTTTTTCCTATGAATTGCCCTATATAACCATCGATGGCAACAGAATAGTGGTGCCATTGATTGCAAAATGACGTTATTAAATTTCAAATTCTTAATTCACACGGTTAATCTTCTCTACTATAAGTGAATTATTTGAAGACTAAGAAACATATGATTTTAATATTTATTTTTTATATATCAAATGAATATAAAATGAACGCTTTAAATAATATATAATTTTTATATCACATATTATATAAATTTTTGATATTAAATTTGAATGATTTTTCATGTGTAATTATATTTATGATATTAGAGAAGATTTAACGCCGTAGATTTAAATTTTAATATTAAATTATGTAATTTTAAAACACATGACACCATTTGTTTTTCATTGCCACCGGTGGCAACGAATCTACCTGCTATATACGTACACTCATGGGGGGCAATACGTGGGCTCGGAAAAGATACGAGGCAGTTTTTTTTCTGATCTCTCTCCCTCGTATCAACTACAACATTAATATCTCAATATCTTAATAAGAGTTTTATAACTTTCATTTGGAAGTGATTTTAGGCTTCCATCAGACTTTGATCTAATCATTTTTTATGGTAAGCCTGAAAGGTTATTTATACAATCACAACATCGTTTCCCACTTTAAACCAGTTATTATGAACGGAGTAACAACACCAATTAACTTGACAGTATTTGATTGTAAATGATGCACACTTGATTGTAATCCGTTGCAATCATCGTCGCATTTGTGATAGAACATGGCCATTAAATTTTTGCCAAGCCTTCACATGCTTCATTAAATTTACAAGTTATGATCATGACGATGAGCATTGCAGATCGTGAGAAAAACTGAAATGCATCAATGACTTCACGCTCACAGAGGTCGCCCACCATCGAGCATAATTCTCCTCAGATCATATGCCTTTGAAAACATATTGAATGAGATTTATGAATTAGCCGTTTTAGAAACCTTTCGGGAATTATTCATCATTCCATGTATCCACTATTTAATAAGAAGAGTAGATGACCATCAGTCAGCACCCAATCCGTTTTTTTTTTGTCAAGATTAAGACTAACCCCCCTACAACAACTAAATGAATTGGCCTTGCAAATTTAGTAGCAACCATATATCTCTTGCTAACATCAATTCTTGTTGCATTTAAACCTGTGTCAAGCTTGGTTTAGACCTTGTAAATGAACTTCCACATCCGGAGCATTACCATAAACAATTAAACACCTAAACTGTATTTGCACAATAAGGATAACCCAAAATGCAATAATTCTTCCACACACAGTCCATTTTCGATGCTAATTGAGGAGGGGGAAAAATCGTCAAGCTCAACAAGACACGGTAACACCAGACCCAGTACGGCCCGTGTCGTCAGGCTCATAGCGACCATTGCCAGTTGACCCGTAGTCCAAGAGCGCAGCTCAATCGAGACTCACTCAGAACTGAACGACTCACAAACATGATTCTCACACATGTCCGTACTGGACGTCGTAAGATTCGCCAACGGACGAGTGTTGAGATCGCAATTATAGGACTTATCCCAAGGAATGTAAGATCACGTCCACGCTGCCGAGATATCCGCCATGATATCTTTCCTTAGAGAACGGGCAAGTGGACAACATACAACCCTCACGATCGAATAAAATATCACTTCACTAACCACGCCCTTATCAAGTCAAGAAAGAAACGGTAACACGACGATCGATATTGTAGCGGCAGGAAAATAGTTCCTAGGCCACGTACCACCTTCTCTATTTATTTGTTGGGGAAGTCGTCTCGCGCCCGTGGAGGCCTGCACACACCAAGAAACTAGAAGGGCGTCAGAAAGAGTCCCGGGTGTTACCCCACAGGACAACCCTCCGATGCTTAAGTCAGCAAGGGATTAATGAGCAATAGAGAGGAGCTAGGTGAGAGAGAAGTAGAGGTCGTAGTAGATGATCCGAGAGGCGTGTAGATCCTCTGCACGCGTGCTCGCCGCTCCCAGTGGGCTCTCGAAGAGTGCTCGCTGGGTAGTAAGGCTGTACAGGAGGAAGAGGCTCTCTGGTTGTAGCGGATGGTCTCTCTGTCGTAGTTGCAAGTCGGGTTGCTCTTTTCTCAGTATGAAGCTCTAGTGGCCGAAGTGCCCACTGTGTCTCCTCTTGCGTAGTAGTGTGGGGTTTAGTAGAAGAATCTACCGTGTCCTCTCTCTTCTGTCGATGTCCCTTTTATATGGGTTGTCCTGGAGCGAGGGGCCTCATCCCTTGATAAGGAAGGGTCCGTTTAGTAGAGTAACGTTCCCCCGCTATGTTGGGGGGAGTTTCCCGTTGGAGGGCGATAGCCTCGGCGTCGGTCGGTCCCTGGGCGAGTCTTACGGCACTCATAGCGCGTGCTCGCCCGTTACGGGGTCAAGGCCGACGTCGTGGGGGTAACGGTCGATCGTCGGAGTGTCCTCTGGCGAGAACTGCGCTTGAGCCGGCTTCATCGGCGTCGTGGAATCCGATGCTCTGTTGGGCCGGTCTTCCTCTTATTGGGTTGAGCATGTGTGCTCGTCCCTTGCCTGGGCTTAGCATGTCCAAACCTTAATGGGCCACTCGTGCTTGGGCCATTTCTGGGTCAAACTAGATTTACCCTCCTCACTTCCCCCCTACTCTTAGTTGCCGAGCACTCGCAGGGGACTGAGAGTAGCCCAAGAGAGGGTTCTTCTGGAGGGTGTGATGCGAAGACGATTTCCCCGTACGGCGGGAGTTGGTGACTTCGAGAGCCTGCTTGGCGCGCAAGGTGCCTCCGATGGTGGCAGAAGCTGCGCTGGCAATGATGACTTCGGGTCTTGTCTTGTTATGGGGATGTGGGTTCAGAACGGTCACCTGGTCTTGATAGCCGTATCGCCGTAGCGGTCGGCGTCCCTTCACCTGGCCCCCAGGGGACAATCGTCGATCTGAAGTGGGCGGTTATAAGAAGTGCTACGGGGTCTCTCGCAAGCCATACCCATATCTTGCTAGTCGCCGCACTCCGTCGTAGGCGTCTTCCTCCCTTTGCCTGGTGAGTATCCTTCTTTTTCTGTTCTTCTTCTCTTCGGTAGTGATGCCTCCACGTAGGAGAGCTCTTAGCGTCGAGTCTTCCTCTTCGGAGGAGATACCTCAAGGTCGGGGTGGTAGTGTGGAACGTGGATCTTATCTTGTTTCATTGTATTATTTATTTATATTTTTTATTTTTTTATTTAGATTTTTTAATTTATTAATTTATTAGGCGTGCCAGTCACGTGTGTGACGATTTTATTGTGCGCTCGATCTGACTTGGTCAGTCGATTGTGAAGTCCGAGTCGGGACCAGAAGTCCGTCATACCATAAAGGCTATGACGTTAATTACGCCCTTCCAAGGAAGGACAACCCTTGATTAAACGCCAAAATAGGAGGAAAGCAGCGGTGAAGATAAGGCTCAGAAGAGACGGGGTTGATTTATTTGCAGAATGCTAAATGGACTAGACAAAGCAGGGGGGTTATTAAGTACGGGACAAATCCGACGGCATATCCCCGCCATCTTGGACTATGCCAAGTGGGAATAGGAAACCACCCATGCAGCGGTAGGGTAGGATCCGTAAAAGATCGGGTATAATAGACCCGGAGTCCAAATAGGGACCGGCGCGACATGGCACGTCCCATGTGGGTGCGGTGCCTCATCTATATCCCCCTTCGAGGGACCATCGGAGAGCGTGCAAGGACATAACTCCGTGGGCCGGCGGGGCTGGGAGAGAATATCACATTTACCCGGTAGGGTATGTATGAATTTCGGCAGCATGTCCCCTCAACTTGGATTATGCCAAGAGAGAATAGGTCATCATCCACGGGATGCCGGGATGACGACCAGATAAGAAGGACACCGGGCCCGGGGATGTTACTTGCGTCTATCTCATTGGTTAATATTCCCTTGGAACCCATCAGAACGCATATAATAACATGGCTCTTTGAGTTCGTAAGGTAGCAGTGAAATCCGGATCGGAAATGAGGGCTGTAGGGGAGGTCTTCCCCATTACTGTATCTTCTCAGGGCACATATGATGGTCTCCGAACATCCCCTAGACAGGTGTGTAGGGAGACTAAAGGATTGAAGGATGACAGTGCAGAGGAGGGCCTCGGACTAGGCTTCATTGGCCAAAGAAGGAGGGTCTCGGCGTGGGTTTCTATTGGCCAAAGGGAGAGCTCTCGGCATGGCTTTAATGGCAAAAAAAAGGGGGGGGGGGAAGCTCCCGGCGTGAGGCTTCTCGGCGTGCTCCTCACCGCGCCGGGAACCCGGCGCCGGGAGGCCACAGGCCGGGAAGGCTGTGAAGGAACAGGGGTTTAACCGGGGGGTTTGTCGGTTTGCTGAAGGGGAAGGAAGAGGGAGGCCTCTCGGCGGCGTAGCTCTCGGCGTGGAAATTAGCACGCCGGGAAGGTGAAAGGGTTAAGGGTTTCAGGGCTTGATTACGGTACTCTGTTCGGAAATTTTCTGAGTTTTCTGGCTCAGATCGAGACCGAATGTGGAGTGCAGGAGGGGGTTTCGTGGATACCTCTGTTTGAAGGATGCCAAGGGAATTGGAAGGCCGAATCAGTAGGGGAAAAGAGACCATCGTCTATATCCTGTGAAGGGTTTCATCTGTTTGTTGCAGGCCGTCTGGGGGATCAAGAGATGACTGTCTCTGATCCCCTAGACGAGCCCAACTGCATCGAAAAACCGGCGACGGAGGAACTCTTAGCGCCGAAACTCCAGACCCTAATCATTCATGGGTTAGAATGGAGGGTCGAGAGACTGAGGTCATCGCTTGTTAGAATCTCGCGGGATGGCATTAACCTGCAGAGCAGACATATCTTTGTACAGCCAGCAGTTCAGGGAACCAAGAGATTGATGTCTCTGGTTCCTGAACAGCATAAGGGCTCAAGAGAAAACTCGGACTATATGCGGAGGATCTGCCATTGAGACAGGAGGGGAGAAGAAAGTGGAACCCAATAACCCATTAGATAGGGGTAGGGGTCCTATCTTCATCCCTCCTCGAAGAACAGATTCATTCAATCGGCTCTGAAACTCGAAGAGTCTAGGCTACTGGACTTTTCAGCCGAGAACTATGTACATGGAGAGAGACGGAGAGCAGATATCTCAATCAATCGATGCCCAAATGGGCCATGTTGATACTTCATTGCGTTGTATCGAAGACTTACACAGATCGTAAAAGAGAAATGCAAAGCAGAGAGGTGGAAATCAAGACCGGAACTCTCCGGCTACATTTGATAAATCGAGAAAAGACTCGCTAGATTACATCAAAGAAAAGAAAAGAAAGTATGGGGGAGGGCGGAGCATTGACTCCTCTCCCTCCCCGGAGCAGCCCACCTGGAGCTTCTTCTTCCTCCTTTCTTCTCAGATATCTCTTCGCTTCTTCGAGTCACTTTTCTTGGGGCTCTCTTTTTCCTTTGGTTTCTGGCTATCCCCTCGATCTCCCCCCTCTTTTTTTATCGAAGGGAAGGGGTTTTATATCTGTCTCCCCCCCTTCTCGGCAGGCCTCATCACGGCGCGCCTCAGCTGGGGCTTCCCGGCGCGCAGGCATTCAACCTCTCGGCGCCACCTTCACACAGGCCCACTTGCATCATCACCCAAAAGGGCCCTCCATTGGTGACACAGCTTCCATTGATATCATTGATATGTTTTCATCAGTCCGTAGACATGGGTTTCATCAGTATTGCCATCTGAATGATGACAAAACCGGGTATCATTTTATCGATATCGTCACCTGAATGGTGACGAGATCGGACATCAGCCTTAGTCTGGGAAGACGTCAGCCGGGCGTATAATCTGTGGAGACGATTCTTCTTCATTGATCTGACTTTGCAAAAGCCTTTACAATCTTCATCTACCGATACCGGCTTCATCTTTATCTCATATCACATCTGTCAATAAGCCGACATCTAACTTACCCTGACATGTCATCTGTGGATTCTTGGATGAGGCAGTAGTACAGCTCTCATTAAAGTGTGCTAGGAGGTCCCATCAGTCGAGTGACTGCTGCTTTATCAGTGTTGCCGTTTGAATGATATTGGCACCGGGCATCAGCTTGGCCGACAAAGGCTTCAGCCGGGTAAATGGTTGACGGGCTTCATCATTGGTCTCTCACTGTTGGCCTGATCCTCTTTTCAATTGTGCTTTCACCCATGTTCATTTTCAAGGTGTCAACAAATGCCCCCCACCTGCGGGCGGCGTAAGCGCAGAATGGGCGGCACGGGGCCTGCAGGTGACGTTCATTATTCGAGGGCATCTTCCTCAATTTCTCTTCAATCCGGTTCTCAGACCTGATCATCTCGTTGCAACAATATTCTGCACACGTATTCTTCATTTTCACTTTTTTTCATCTTCATATCTTCTTTATTTTCAGCATTTTGGAGCTTCTCGGCACGGGGCCAGGGGCTTCTCGGCGCACGAAGACCTCCCGGCGCGGAGCTTCTCGGCGCACATAGCTTCCCGGCGTGCTTGGCCGAAGGGGGCTCTCGGCCTGGGGATCTCGACGCGCCCTTTTGGCCCAAGGGGGCTTTCGGCCTGGGGGGGTTCTCGGCGCGCGTTTCACAGCGCCGAGACCCTGGTCGCTCGGGCCCCTATTTAGGGCGCCGAGGCCCTTTCTCTTCTCATTCGCACCCTTCCTTTCTCTTTCTTCAGCTTCTCTTCTCTCCATTTCTTTTCTTCGGCGCGAGCCGTTTTCATCCTCTCGGCGGTGGCCGCGAGTTCTTCCCGTCCCGGGTATGACGTTTTTTGGGGATTTAATCCCTTTTGCTTCCGGGATCACCCCCTCTTGGTTGGTGACTCCCTATTCTTTTTGGGCAGACCCCGAATAAGGGGAGATGCTGCCAAAATTTTCATAGGGTCTCATGTTACAATCTTTATAAGACTGACTTTTATTTTAGGACTTTTAATTCACATTTCTTCTTCGACTGCAGACACTGCAATGGCTTCCGGCTCTGCTGCTACATCTTCTGGAGCCGTCGGAACAGGTTCGTCAGCCCAACCAGATATATCACGGGCCACAGTAAACTGGCTGAATGTGCACAGCCTCGACTTCAGATACGACAAGATCGCTTCCGTTGATGAATCATCCGATTCTGATACCGATACAGTGTCAACATCCGGGTATACTCCACTGCCATGGAAACATGTTTCAGACGGGGCATTGATTATCGCCCGGATTTCCCGAAGGACAAACACTTGCTGCCGTTTATCCGGACCTTCACCGTGGGTGGAATGCGGAACTACCGAATAGCTCGTACAGTTGAAGCCGCAATTCTGGTTGAGAGAGACAGCCTGAAAGATTCAGTATATCGCGGAAAGGCTATATATCTTCCCGGGGAGAAGCGTGAATGGGATGCAGTCCTTGGCATATCGGAGCTGGAGCCGGAAAAGAAAATGTTGACCCGGGCCCCGGAGTTCACACCTGCTCGGTGGGATAATGCCAGTGGCCGAGTCAATTGGGAGAAGCCCGGCTATGGTCTCTTCCTGGCGCCAGTGAAGTGGGGGTACCGCGAAGAGCCTTTTGTGCTGAATTGTTCGGCCATTCAGTTCAAGTATCATTTGGCCGCTGGTTGGTTTGGGGATACCAAGATCACTGACGCCCACCTATTTCGAGCAGGAGCCGTGGAATTTACTGAGTTTGTTCTGAAGGAATATGCCCCTCTGCTGATCAGAGCCGGGGTATATCATAGTGTTTTTGCTTCCCAATTTCGGTATCCTTTATCCCGAGGGTTATGCTGTGGGATGTTCGAGGTCTTCTGCCCCTTATTCAACATATTCTATACAGCAGAGGGTGAGACATCTCTTGACCTCTGGAGTCTGTCACATCTTTCCGGACTGCCTATTGACGGCGAGCCGTATGAAGAAGTCTGCTTGGCAGATTCTGAGAAGGATAGCTCCGATGGTGAAGGCAGATATTCCATTGGCTTCTCATACCGGTACCTGATGAAGGCATATCGCTCCATTTGTCTGGCGTACAGTAGAGGGTCCTCCAAAGGTTATCATCCCCGAGAGAAGGGCAGCAAGCTGCGGATCCTGGTAGGGCAGTGGATTCAGTACTTCTTTGACGCCCCCCTGAAATATGCAGACTTCCCTTCCGTGGGTCCGACTGCTAGCAAGCAGGTAAGGGCTCCCCATTATAAGTCGGCGCTACCATCTTCATTGCGCCGTACAGGCAGCGGTGGTCCGAACCCAGCAGGCGTAGACCCCATCACACATTGTGCGGCTTATTTCACATTCTGGCTGTGCACTTTCGCTCTCCCTCAAGGGGACGAGACAATCATCCGGCCAGAAGCTATATATCCGGCATGTCAGATGGCCTGGGGAATGAGGCTGTCACTCTGCCCAGTGGCCCTGTGTCTGATATACAAGTCTTTGGGGGATCTGTACAAGCACCGGACTCCCCGTTCTTTGAGGACCGTGGGTCCTTTTCATTTCTTCCACGCCTGGGTCTGCAGTTTATTTCCTGAGTTGGCTCCTAGAACTTTGCAGGCAGACACAGTACTGCCCAGAATGATTGAGTTTGCCAGTGCTGAACCTGGTCCTTTCTATGATCAGCTGTTCAAAATAAGGGGTCGACTGATAAAGGTGCCGGTGGATGCCCCTGGCAGCATTCATTTCTGGAGCTTGGCGGCAGGTTCAGCTCCTTTGATTGATCCTCAGAGAGAGTGCAAGCTGGAAGAGGTAGAGACATATATCCATCCTGTCTCAGGGGTTAACACTGCCCGGCCAATCCTGGAGCCGGAGCTGGTCAGATGGGCCATGGCCATCCGTCCTAGTGTCTTAGTTTTCAGAAAGGGTGGCCTGCTCCTTCTGGAACCGTACTATCCATTCCGCTTTGGGCGGAACTTTGGTTATGACCAGCATATCCCCACAACGGTTGCTCAATTTCCCCTGGATAGCTGGGCTAAGCATGGGTCCACCATTGTTGGCGATGGCCGGTTGTGGTGGGATTTCTACCATCGCCAGGACGGTGCAGTTTTCAGAGTTCCCACAGTTTCTAACCGTGTTCCCCGGGTAACATCAGAATATATCAAATGGTGGAACATTCGAACCAGCTTCTACAGGGATAGTAGAGGTGCATTCTGGGACGTTGCCGAGCATTCCTTTCTGAAACAACAGCCCGGGCCAGTGTTTGACATCCCCGAGGCCCACCTGAGAAGGCTTTATTCACAGCACCAGAGGGAGGCTGAGAACTATCTGGCCCAGCGTCGGGCTTTGAAGGAAAAGGATTCCGACCCGCCTGCTCCTGTCTTCGCTGCTATCAATGAGGACACTTTCATGCAGAACTTGAAACATTTGAGCCGTGTAGGGGATGCTCGTTTGGAGGCGCAACAATATCCATTTCCTGTCGAAGAGCCGCTCCCGACAGTAGTTTCTTGGAGGGGTCCGACAGATAGATTTCACCCATATAGGACGTTTGTGCGCCGGGAAGATAGAACCCAGACATACTACAAGCAGACGTCTTGGTTGTTTATTTTGCTGAATTTACACGGGTTATCTGCAGAAAACCCGATAGCCGGCATATTGAACAAGCCGTTGTTTATCTCTTTTCATTATGTCGACGGCTGGGGTATGGACCACCTCGACTTGTTTCGGTGTCTTGACCTTCATGGTCATAGTGACCTGGCAGCTTTAGTGGAGAAGTGCCAGGTACTTGGCGATGTATGCTGGCTTATCAAGGAGGCTGCTTCACGCTCCAAGGAGGTAGCTTATCTGTACTGGCCGCTCTCTATCTTTTACGACGGCCTAGCAGGTATGATCTCTTCTTTCCTGACTGCAGTGATTTCTGCTCAGTATTCACACTTTGCATCCATTGATCACATTACCTCTCTGACATCTTCAACAGACAGGCCTGATATAAAGCGACAGGAGCTTTATAGAAAAATCATTGCGCAGGCTGAGAAGACTACTTATTTTGAAATCCCTGCAGCAGCACCGACTACTACTCCCCTGCCTCCTGGCAAGAAGAGAAAGGATTCCGTAGTTAAGGCTGCAGTTGGGAAGGCCAGGAAGGCCAAGAAGGTTTATGCTTAGCAATCGGCTTCGGTAGCTATGGACACCGGGACCCCTCTCCCTGATATTCCCTCATTTGATGAGTTTGAATCTGAAAGGGAGGCTGCTTAGACATCGGTTCAGGGTAACATCAATAGCCTGCAATTGAATTCCTCATTCTCTTTCGCTGGATTTCAAAGAAGTCCTTGAATCTGACCCCTTCCTTTTGCACAGCCCAAGAGCCAGTTGTAGCACCTTTTGTGGTGGAGACCAGGTTGCCTTCTCCCACGCCGGCTAGTGAGGTGGAGGGTAAGTGTGTTTTTTCTTATCTGTTTCATACTTGCATTGTCTTCTTTGCTATATTCCTCAGAGGTCCCTTTTGCAGTAGTGGCAGGCGAAGAGCAGACTGAAGCTATGATGACAAAAGAATTGCTTCAACCACAGGAGGGTCACAAGACTCAGTCGAAGCAGAGTACTGTTCCGGCCAGGCGCATAATTACCCGGTCTACATCCCGACATGTTTTAGAGGTGGCCCCACAGCGTGTAGCTAGTGTGGAAATATCCTCAGGCAGTTCTAAGACCGTCTCTGATGAGGAGAAAGCGACTTTCAGCGGCAGTGAGGGGGATGCTCCTGAATCAGAGGCCCCGCTTGTATTTGCAAAAGGTGCTCTATCTTTTTAGCCTGCTAAGCTGCTGGTGCTATCTTCTGAGGAGGAGTTGCAAGAGGAGTTTGCTGGGCTCGACACCGAGATTGACATAACTCCACCATTTGTTACTCCGACTATGGAGCTTCCTTCTCTTTCACCCCACTTCAAGGGTATGGACCCTGCTTCAAAGGTGGGTTCCTTTTCATATTTGTTGCTTCATCTGTTTCTTTCACCTAGTGCTGAAAGTTGCTTTGCTTTGGTCTTAGGGCATTGTCACTGCTAGCTCAGACACAACCGCAGCTATCATGGATATTTCTTCTACGAACTGGGCTATTGACCCTTTTCTGCCTTTAACTTGCATGGGAGTTCCTAAGATCATTCGCCCTGTGCCAGTGCGGATACAGTCCTCGACAGATTTAGCATCGTTGGACTTAGGGGCCTCAGGAGAGAGTTGCATTCCTATCAGGGCTTCAGATTTCAGAGCCGAAGCCGATCCATCTAGAAGCTCTGCTTTTATACCGGCCGCAGTAATGTCAATTGCGCCCGAGTCAGCAGTCCCTGCCATAGTGGCTATAGAGACTGGACTTCTGCCTTTTCCGCCTATAGCAGCTCCTTCCCTGTCACCAAAAAGAGCAGCTGAAGATGAATCCCCTATTCAAGAGACTCGTGAAGAGGCAGCTCCATCCTTCATCGATTCTCCCCCTGCGGATGTTCAAGCTATAGCTTCCGATACAGCGATATGGGAGGAATCTTCAGCTCAGCAGGAGAGCACAGAAAAGGACTGGCCAGCCCTTACAGCAGATCTGCCGTCTTTGTCCTCTCAGCCGGACGTTGCATTGTGGGAAGATATCGATGGCGAGGTGACCTTTGAAGTCGTCCCCTCTGCCTCCTTCGGCTTCGCTTCCTCTGACAATTTTGTCTGGCAGCATCTGGACATGCTACGTCAGCTGGTAGAATCCCAGGCTGGCTTGACGTATCTGCAACTGAAGGAAATCGTCAATCGCTTCACCGCTGGCTTGCAGGCCATGGGCTGCCCTTTGGACATATGGGTTCAGCGGGTGCTGCTTCTACTGAAATTCGTGCATCGGAGAGACTTCCTAGCACAGACCATGGTTGATAAGCTAACGGCGTTGAAGCTGCAGAGGTCAGAATATAAATCTGAGCTGGGGAAGCTGACGCTTATGCTTGATGAACGCCGAGCCGAGCTACAAGGTGCTATTCAGCGGGAAGAAGCTGTGCGGGACCGGATGGCCATCTTGGAGACGGAGCTCTCTGGACTTCGAGTCGAACTGTAGCAATTATCCTTTATCCGACCGCGGTCCGAAGAGGAGGTAGCCTCGCTGGAGGGACGAGTGATGTCTCTCCAAGACATGTCCATTGGACTTCAGGAGGAGGAGGCGCGCCTTCATGAGCTGGGGGCCGCTCCTTATGTGGGTCTTCTGGCCTTCGAGGATATATTCCGGCGGCCATAAATTGTCTATCCCTTCTTTTTTTTTTGTTCTCTTTTGTGATATGGTGTCCCCTCGGGGCCCTTTATGTACTCCCTTTTTAATGGAAAGGAATCTCTTGGCTTCATGCGTCTCCATCTTATTCTGCATGTGGTTTTATCACTTTGGAAGGTGGGGTAGCGGTTTTGACAATCCCTCGTGCGAATGGCTCGTACCTTGGCAGGAGAGCGTCCACCCCTTCAGAGAAAGGATGGGGAACTCGATCCACCGCATGACGACATCCGAGGAGGTGCTTGAACCGAATTTTGTTGGTGGCAGCAAACATCTTATTGGCCATGTGTGCCGTAAGGGAGACGATTTGCCAGAATACAAATGAAGAGGTCTCATCAGAGTAGACGTATGGTCTATGCTGGGTAGAGACTATTGCAGGTGGGACATTGAAAAGGATATGTGGTTCTCATCAGAACGGACATAAAGTATGAACTGGACAGATTGTATCATTGGCCGGGCGATGTACCGATCAGCCAACGGTTGACTTCATCATCGATATTGAGTTTATATTGATGCAAGGGAAATTTTAGAATAGACGTAAGGTCTAAACTGGGTAGGGTTTCATCATTGATCGGGCGAGGTGCCGGTCGATCAATAGCCGGTTTCATCATCGATATTGGGTTTATATCGACGCAAAGGGATTTCATGAGTTTCATCAGAATAGACGTAAGGTCTAAACTGGATAGGGTATTATCATTGATCGGGTAAGGTGCCAATCGATCAACAGTTGGTTTCATCATCGATATTGGGTTTATATCGATGCAAAGGGATTTCATGAGTTTCATCAGAATAGACGTAAGGTCTAAACCGGACAAAGGATTTCATCATTGATCGGGCGTGGTGCCGGTCAATCAACGGTGGGACGTACGTGACGGTGTAGGTCTCGTCAGGACAGACGAAAGGTCTATTCCAACAGGTTTTATCGTAGGTGGGGCTTGCCAAGAAATGCGTAGGCTTCATCAGGACAGACGTGAGGTCTGAGCTGGACAGGCTTCATCAGAATGGTGATGGGTTTCATTGTCGGTGGGACGTTTGAAAGAGGGTATGTAGATTTCATCAGGGTAAACGTAAGGTCTACCCCGGAAGGGTTTTATCATCGGTGGGGAATGGAGCCAACTGACCGACAGAATGTTTCATCAGTGAAGGGGAGGTAAAGGTAGCGTGCCGGTTGGCATGGAACTTCGAATTACCACATTACTGACCCAAGGGCCCTTTCGGATTTTCACCGGAGCCAGCCCCCTCTTGCTTTTGCCCACGCGCCCTTTCGGGTTTTCACGTGGCGGGGTACCCGATTTTGCCTGCAGTGCCCTTTCGGGTTTTCACCACAGCTGGGTTTTGGCCATTTTTGCCCTTGTTCAGAATGTCCAAACAAGTCTGGCGGGGTATCTCTATTTTTAACCCCATCTTTTTTTATTTATTTATTATATATATATATATATATATATATATATATATATATATATATATATATATATATATATATATATATATATTTGAATTGGGATTTTTAGCATGGATCAGGCGATGTGCTGCTTCATCAGTGGCTGCTCTTATCATCGGTATTGGGTATATACCGATGCAAGGATTTCATAGGCTTCATCAGGATAGACGTAAGGTCTAAACTGGATAGGTTTCATCATTGATCGGGCAGGATGCTGACCGATCAACAGCAGGTTTCATCATCGGTATTGGGTTTATACCAATGTAAAGATTTCATATGTTTCATCAGGATAGACGTAGGGTCTAAACTGGACAGATTTTATCATTGATCGGGCAGTGCGCCAATCGATCAACAGCAGGTTTCATCATCGGTATTGGGTTTATACCAATGCAAAGATTTCATGTGTTTCATCAGGATAGATGTAGGGTCTAGCCCGGACAGGTTTCATCGTTGATCGGGCAGTGTGCCAGTCGATCGGCAGCGAGTTTCATCATCGGTATTGGGTTTATACCAATGCAAGGATTTCATAGGTTTCATCAGGATAGACGTAAGGTCTAAACCGAGCAGGTTTTATCATTGATCGGGCAGTGCGCCAATCGATCAACAGTAGGTTTCATCATCGGTATTGGGTTTATATCAATGCAAAGATTTCATATGTTTCATCAGGATAGACGTAGGGTCTAGCCCGGACAGGTTTCATCGCTGATCGGGCGGGATGCCGACCGATCAACAGCAGGTTTCATCATCGGTATTGGGTTTATACCAATGCAAAGATTTCATATGTTTCATCAGGATAGACGTAGGGTCTAGCCCGGACAGGTTTCATCGCTGATCGGGCAGGATGCCGACCGATCAACAGCATGTTTCATCATCGGTATTGGATTTATACCAATGCAAAGATTTCATATGTTTCATCAGGATAGACGTAAGGTCTAAACTGGATAGGTTTCATCATTGATCGGGCAGGATGCCGACCGATCAACAGTAGGTTTCATCATCGGTATTGGGTTTATACCAATGCAAAGATTTCATATGTTTCATCAGGATAGACGTAGGGTCTAGCCCGGACAGGTTTCATCGCTGATCGGGCGGGATGCCGATCGATCAACGGTGAACTTCGCCATGGCGGGACTTTGGACAAGGTATGGGGGTTTTATCAGGACAGACGTAGGGTCTATACTGGGTGGGTTTGATCGTTGATCGGGCAAGGTGCCGGTCGATCGACGGGAGGTTTATGGCGGGAGGTTAGGCTTCTTTAGGATCACCACGTTACTGACTCAAGCGCCCTTTCGGGTTTTCACCGGGGTCAGCCCCCTCTTGCTTTTGCCCACGCGCCCTTTCAGGTTTTCACGTGGCGGGGTACCCGATTTTGCCTGAAGTGCCCTTTCGGGTTTTCACCACAGCTGGGTTCTAGCCATTTTTGCCCTTGCTCAGAGAACCTGAACAAGACCGGCGGGGTATCTCTATTTTTAACCCCATCTTTTTTATTTATTTATTTATTTTCATACTTTTATTCTCTCTTCCCCTCTTTTTTGGGAGGGTGACAAGTCGGAATGCCATTAGATCATGACGAGGGATGGCTTGGCTAGGGCAGAGTGCCGCTATACCAAGAAAGGGTGTAGCTCGGCTAGGGCGGGATGCTGCTAGACCAAGGAAAGGGTATATCTCAGCTAGGGCTGGATGCCACTAAGCCGAAGAAAGGTAGCTTGGTTAGGGCGGAGTGCCACTAATCCAAGGAAAGGGTGTATCTCGGCTAGGGCGGGATGCCGCTAAGACAAGGAAAGGGTGTATCTCGGCTAGGGCTGGATGCCGCTACGCCAAGGAAAGGGTGTATCTCGGCTAGGGCTGGATGCCGCTGGACCAAGGAAAAGGTGGCTTGGCTAGGGCGGAGTGCCACTAAGCTGAAGAAAGGTGTATCTCGGCTAGGGCTGGATGCCACTAAACTAAGGAAAGGGTGTATCTCAGCTAGGGCTGGATGCCGCTTAGCCAAGGAAAGGGTGTATCTCGGCTAGGGCTGGATGCCGCGAGACCAAGGAAAAGGTGGCTCGACTAGGGCGGAGTGCCACTAAGCCGAAGAAAGGTGTATCTCGGCTAGGGCTGGATGCCACTAAGCCAAGGAAAGGGTGTATCTCGGCTAGGGCTGGATGCCGCTTAGCCAAGAAAAGGGTGTATCTCGGCTAGGGCTGGATGCCGCGAGACCAAGGAAAAGGTGGCTCGGCTAGGGCGGGGTGCCACTAGGCCAAGGGAAAGATAATATTCTGCTTGATAAATCTGGCGACCAGTTCACCAGTCACTTCTCTTAATGCTACAGCTTCCGCCCATCGGGAGAAGTAATCTGTCATAGCCAATATGTACTTATGACCGGCCGAGGAAGTCGGCAGTGGCCCGACTACATCAGTTCCCCATTGTACAAATGGCCAGCTAGGAACTGTAGGGTGCAGAGTTGTAGGTGGCCTTCTAGGCACGGTAGCATGCTCCTGACACTTCTGGCATGACTTTGCAAATTTACAGCAGTCTTCAAACATGGTAGGCCAATAGTAGCCCAGCTTTTTGATTTCTATCTTCATTTTGGGGCCAGCCTGGTGGGCGCCTGCTGTCCCAGCGTGTATTTCTTTCATCGCTTGCCAAGCTTCCTCAGTGGACAGGCAGCGGAGTAGAATCTTTTTGCATGCATCCGCCATTATTCGGAATAAAGTTCCATTTCTGAATTCATAGGAATCTTTGATTCTCAGGAGTTTCATCTTTTCCTCCCTTTTCTGTGGCAGCTGTTGGTGCAGAAACCACTGTAGCAAATGCTATCTCCAATCCGACGCCTGTACTACGCTGATAGTGGCAACTTCTTCCCCTTCGGGGCACCCTTCTAGCATACTGGGGACTTGCCGCCGGTTCATAACAACAATGTTCAGTGTTTCATCTAGCGGGACTGCTAGCGAGCTGGCCAGCTTTGCCAGCGCATCAGCCTGGGCATTATGTCCACGGCCCACATGTTTGAGTTCAATATGATAGAACTTTGCCATGAGGCGTACAGCTTTCTGGTGATAGGGATTTAGTTCTGGCTTCCGCACTTCGAACTCCCCTTGGACTTGTTTTATTATCAACATCGAATCCCCGAATACCTGAAGCATTTGGATACCCATGTTGAGGCTGATATTGAGTCCGATTATCAGAGCTTCATATTCGGCTTCATTATTGGTGCATGGCTTGTTTATAGAACAGGAAGTATGCACAACCTCCCCCTCTGGTGATTTCAGCATAATACCGGCTCCAGCCCGTATTCTGGTCTTTCCATCGGAATCTGTATCCGTTCTGGATGCTCCATCAAAGAACAGTTGCCACATAACTGGCTGAGCTTGACAGGCCTCGAGTGTTTCATCATCGGGTAACTCAGTCCCCAACATATCATTCTCCGGCACAGGGTGCTCCGCGAAGAAATCAGCCACGGCCTGTCCTTTTATTGCCCTCTGGGGTATATACGTGATATCGAATTCCATCAGAATTACTGCCCATTTGCCCAACCGGCCTTTCAGTACTGGCTGAGTCAATATGTATCTGAGTGGATCTGCTGCAGATATCAATCTGATTTCATGTGACAACATGTAGTGTCGGAGCTTTTTGACAGCAAAGACTAGTGCCAAGCAGGTCTTCTCTATGTAGCTGTAGCTTTCTTCAGTTCTCATCAGCCTCCTACTTAGGTAGTACAGGGCTTGTTCTTTGCCTTCCTCATTTATCTGTGCCAGCATTGCCCCCAGGGAACAGTATGTGGCTGCGATATACAGTATCAAGGGCCTGCCCTTAATGGGTGCCCCCAGCACCGGAGGGGTCTTGAGGTATTCCTTCAGCTTCCCAAAGGCTTCCTGACAGCCATCGTCCCAGAGGAACGGCACATCTTTCATCATGAGTTTGTGAAAGGGGTGGCATCTTCCCGATAGATTTGATATAAATCGTCGGATGTAGGCCAGACGCCCTTGCAGGGATCTCAACTCGTGCAGATTCCTTGGTGGAGGGAGCTCCTGGATAGCTTTAATCTTGGATGGATCAATTTCAATACCCCTATGTCGGACAATAAATCCGAGGAATTTCCCACTGGACACGCCAAAGGCGCATTTCATAGGATTCATCTTGAGTTCATATCTGCGCAACCTCTGGAATACTATCCTTAGGTCTTGCAAATGATCTTCTCTTCTGCTGGTTTTTACCACCAGATCATCAATGTAGCACTCTACCTTTTTGAAGAGCAGGTCATCAAAGATCTTTGTCATAGCTCTTTGGTAAGTAGCGCCGGCATTCTTGAGGCCGAACGGCATCCTTTTGTAGTGAAATATCCCCTTCGGAGTGCGGAATGCAGTGTGTACTCTGTCTTCTTCAGCAATCCAGATCTGATTGTATCCGGATGACCCATCCATAAATGATAGGGCCACATGGCCAGTAGTTGCATCGATCATCACCTCAGTGATTGACACCGGGAAATCATCTTTCGGGCAGGCCTTATTAAGGTCCCGGAAGTCGACACATATTCTGATCTGCCCGTTCTTCTTCTTTACGGGCACTATATTGGCCAGCCATGTAGTATACTGGTTTTCTTCGACAAAGCCTACTTCAATCAGCTTGTCAACTTCTTTGTTAATCTGATTTATCAATTCAGGACGCATTCTCCTGGAAGGCTGCTTTACAGGGTTAGCCTCTGGGTTTATTGCCAATCGGTGCTGTGCCACATCAGAGCTCAGTCCTGGTATTTCATCATATGTCCATGCAAAACAGTCTCGAAATTCTTTCAAGAACTGTATATATTGTTCCCTGACATCTGGCTCCAGCAGTGCGCTGAGGAATGTTGGCCTTGGCTCATCTGCGGACCCTAAATTTATTTCTATCAGCTCATCGATGGTGGCTTGGCCTCCGTCTTCGACTTCGGGCGGGGCTCCTTGCAAATCAATAAAGCCTCCCGAGATATAATCTTCTTCAGTTTCATGCTCCTCTGCTTCATCATACTGGTCATCAGCGGATGATGGCGCATCATATAGGGCCAATACTACCGGATCCTGTTCAGTCTGCTCCGATGGCGAGACTGGTTCAGCAGGAGATTCAGAAGTGGACCCCTCCGTCCTTAGAGGCTCTTCTAATGTGGGCTCCCTTGAAAGGTCATCATTCTGTAGAGCCCGGAATTCTTCTAGGACGCGCCCGAACTCCAGACACTCCTCCAGCTCTCTGGCTATTTGATCTTCATCCGGGGTTCCCATATCAAATTTTGCTTCGGCCTGGAACAGATCCTCTTTGGAAGATAAGTCCTCCCAGTACCAAGCTTTCTTTGTCTCATCAGATGTCTCTGTTTCTGGCAGGTTGTCTGGGGCTTCATTGCTCATTATGGATTGATAAATGATTTCTTCATCTTCCGAGGGGTATTTGTCATATCCTACCTCGGGAGGATCGTCATGCCGGTAGGAGACAGATATGACGTCTACCTCAGCCTCATAGTATTCTTGGAGGGTATAACCCAATCCTGGGTGTTGAGTGATCTTCCTCAGTTCTTTACTATCTCGAGGCGGATCCCATAGTTCCTTGAATGCCTTCTTCTGAGCAGCAGGCTGCATTGATGGCATTTTCATTTTGGAGAACATTTGTGAAACCCGTTGGGTAGTATAATCCAAGCCTGTAATCGGTACCATCCGGTTTGCAGCTTCTTCAGGGGCCATACAGTCTTGATCATCTTCTTCGATTGGCTCCCCGGTGTAGAATATAATAGGAGGTTCGCAGAAGCGAGGGATTTCCATAGTCTTCAGTGGTAGCACCGTTTGGTACTCAAGGCTGACGATGGGTTTAAATAAACCCTGCGGCACCTCCACCTGAGTGTACTTTTGCTTCATTTCTTCATCGACATTATCCGGGTGGACGCTAGGAGGGGTAACCCGAGCAAAGTCACCGGCATAAGAGATGTGAGATACATTATGCTTTTTAACATAGCCCTTTGGTGGCGGTGGAGACCAGTTCCTTATCTCTGTCTCGGGCCTTTTCTGGTTGACCACAGTCTCTTTCCTTTCGCACTTTTGCGACACCTCGGTGTAGTAGGCTGCATCGAGCATATGGCACTCGAACACTTCGAAGGGATGCAGGTCCGCAAACACCCTTTCTTCTTTTCCTTCATGGCAGTATTTAATGCACTGATGTAGCGTGGATGGCACTATTTGATATTCATGCAGCCACGGTCTCCCCAGCAGGGCCTTATACGTGGTGTTGGAGTCGATCACATAGAATCGTACCACTGTAGTGAGGTATCCCAATGTGAGGTTGAAATCAGCTACCCCAAGAGGTGTCTCACACTTTTGGTTGAATCCTGCAATCTTCATGTCTCTGACCTTGGTGAGCTGCAGATCAAAGAAATATTTCTGATAGATGCGGTATGGGAGAATGTTCACAGCAGCCCCGGGATCTATCAGTATTCTGCTTATCGGCTGACAGTTCAGGGAACCCCTCATATACAGCGGTCTGTTATGGCCGGAATTTGGGATTAGCATATCATCCTCTGTGAATGTGACTGATGGGCCAGAATTCACTTCTGTCAAGAGTGCTTCATACTGTGCTGGCGACTGCAAGGCATCAATAATGGCTTGGCGAGCCTCTTCACTCAGAGAGAGGATTTCCCAGATGGAGAACCTGGTAGGGAGCTTCTTCAGCATTTTCATGATCCGGCTGCCCACCCGGACGTTAGACAGTTTCATCTCCTCCACCCAACGGGGTCTTGGAGGTTCATGTGGTGCCTGTGGCCTTTACTGCCCAGTGCCGGTTTTACCCTCTTGATCGGTTTCCCGGGAGGCTTCTTCCGTAGTAACGACCCCTGTTTCTGCTAGAGGGTTACTTCCTTTATTTTCTTCATGCCGCTTCTGCTTTCTAACTGCAGTCTGCTGGCATTTATTGTTTTCAGCTGAAGCAGTGTGAGCCAGCTGCTCATTTTCCAAACTGGACAAGAATTCTAGGAATGAAGGAGCCTCTTCTTTTTCTTGGTACAAGCTGGCAGGGGGAGGAACCTGGACACCTCGTACCTCTGGCTCGGGGATCTGATAGGGTTGCTCCCCTCTGAATATAATATTATGATTGGCTGGTGGCGGGCGCCCCCATCTTTTCCTAGAACGTGTTGCATGGGCTGAGGTAGAGGCCTCAGCATGGTTGGCTTCTAGCAGGGCATTTGATGCTTCATCCTCATCATTCTCCCCGGGCAAGGAAAAGAGTACCGAAAGGGTGTTGCATTGTACTGTCGTGACTTTCTTTCCCCTCTTGGACTTGGGCCGTCTCTTCTTCTTCTGGGAATTTGGCTTTGCTGGCTCCTGCCCCCAGAAGGGCTCATTTTCAGCTTTTTCTTGTTCTGCCTCTGGTTGCTCTTTCATTTTCAATTCTTCGAGCTGCTCCCAGAGTATACAATCTTTTACCAACAGGTTTTTGGGCTTTTTCTGCTCATATTCATCGAGCTCATTGATATACTGCTGTAGACGCCTGGCTGCAGGACTTACTTCTTTATGTGCAGGTAGGGGAGTTTGTCTCCTCCGGTTGTGAGTAGGGATCCGGATGACTGGCCCGGTCTCAGCTGTATGCCATGCTGGCTTTACTGGAGGTGGCTCAGGCCTTGGGGTGACACCCCGAATAGTTGCCCCACTGGTGCTGGCTGCAAGAGTGTTTTTCCTGTTCTTTATGGGCTTCGTCTGCCATCCTTCCTGATCTTTCAGTGGGGTGAGGAGGCAAGCTTCATAAGTATGCCTGGTACATTCTTCAATGGCTTCCTCAGGCAGCTGCTGATAGACTGAAATCATATTGGCGGCCATCCTCCAGGGCGGAGGCTCATGCGGATGAGGTGGCTTCACCTGGTAATCACCCAACTGTAGCTCACCCTTTTTGACCATTCCTTCCATAATATCCTTGAAGACATAACAATCTTCAATTGCGTGCCCCAGCGCACGGTGAAATGGACAGAACAGCGGATCATCTTTCTTTGTCGCATCCGCAGGTCTCTTCGGTTCGGGCAATATTACCTTGTTGAACTTATATACCCAGTTAAATAGTGCTGATGTCTTATCTTTGGGGAAAGAGTAAGCCCTTCTCATTCTGTCTCTCAGAGAGACCTTATCTTTTCTTTCTGTTGCACCCTCAGGCGGGGGAGCTTCGTCTGCCTCCTTTTTCCCTTTCTGTTGCTCAAAGGTTCTAAAATCGACGGCATTAGCCTCAGTATGTGATGGCCGTCGGTCATTGGTTTTACCCTTCGAAATGGTGGGAGCATTGGCGGTCGGACGCTTGGACAAGAACGTCTCGACTTCCGCCACTATGTTGTTCAGCCGGTCAAATGTCCTGACATCTGCACCGATCATCTTTTCTAGCACCTCTCTCTTGAGGCTCTGTTTACATATCTGCACTGCATCTTCCTGATGAGGAGGTCTTCGGCATCTCATGGCTAAGTTTCTCCACCTTTTGATGTAGTCCAGTGCTGTTTCATCCTGCCTTTGCTTGGTTGCATATAGCTCCGCTATTGTAATTTCTCTTTCAGTGACATGAAATCTATCGCGGAATTTTCTTTGCATATCAGGCCAATCCACCACTGATCCAGTGGGCAGGCTTGAATACCATTCAAAGGCTAACCCAGTGAGGGACGAGCCAAAGAACCTAAGCAGATAGGCTTCATCAGCTGCCAAGTCGCCCATAATTGCGGTATAGTAAGCAATGTGCTCCCTGGGAGAGCCCTGGACGTTGAATTTCTCAAATTTCGGCGGCTTACTGACGCCTGGGGGTAGTCTTTTAGCAGCATACTGGGGAGGATACGGTACTTTGTACACGTCATAGGTATTTACACCATCACCGGTCTTTTTAGACAGCTTCATCTCCACAATTCTTTCAATCATCAGCTTGTGGGCCAGGGCTGGATCTATCTCTTCTGGGAAGAAGTGAGCTTGCTGCTGGCTGTAGGGAGTCGTCATCACAGTTGCGCGCAAGGTGGGCGCGGCGGGCTGCGTCTGAGATGTAGAGGGCTGAGCTGCTGCTTGCTGCAGAACAGGCTGGCTCGGAGCTTTGCCCTTATCAGCTGGAAGGGGATTAGTTGGGACAGCCATTTCTGCTGAGCTGGAAGTCTACCCCACAGGTTCGGCTTGCTTGGAGATCGGTGTGGCTTCATGCCTCTCATTTAGCTGTCTTCTGAGAGCACTGATCTCCTGTTGATATCTTCTAAACATCATCTGGATCATGGGATCCAGAGTCGATGGGATCTGTATATCTTCTGAAGTCCCTTCAGCATCATCAACGAAGGGATTGTCTTCTTCTTCTGTTGTCACCACATTGACTGTCATGGTGGTGATCTTGCGGGTTTCCTCATCATTCTTCATCTTATCTTTTGCAGCCTGACCTCTTCTTGTGACGGGGCCTGGTCTGGTAGCCAGCCTGAGCAATTCATCTGGCTGAGTTGGTAGCATATTCTGCCCCCTGGCGATTCCAGCCATGTTACAGGCGAAGATTTGCATTCTTCCCTTCTGCCTGCAAACTTTTCTTTTTGCCTGGTCAGGGTATTTGAGTCGGTCGAAGATCGATACTCTTTCTTCAGCTTCTTCCCTATACAGGTCTTCTTTATCATATCCGGCCTTGCGGCCTTCTTCATAATCATTTGAATCGGAGGAGGAGACTCCGAGCATCACTTCTTGAAGGGCTTCTCCTTCTTCTTCATCCACGGTGCCCAGAGCACGGGATAATCTTTGCTGACCGAGGGCAGAGTTCCCCAGGTAATGGAAGTAGTCTTGGACCACTTGTTTCATCTCCTCTGGATCGTGCCTTCGTGGCTCTGGTCGGAGTATCAATCTTTCCTGGCTTTTCTACTGATGAGCCAGTCTTGTCATCTGACCATTCAAATGCTCGGCTTTGAAATATTTGAATATGTCAGCCTGTCTGGCATAGGCTCTTGGTCTTCTTGGAATGGCAACCGTGACTGGTTCGCTCATTCCCATGTCGCCATCTTGGCAGCAGTTGGCAGTGTCATCATAGTTCTTCCTTTGCCATCTTTTGCCTTTGGCCCTGGGATGGGTGATAGTAAGGTCTTCATTCTTTTGATATCTTTTGCCCTTCATCACGGGGCGAGTAGTAGTCAGATTCCTTCCTTCATCATTTTTTTCATCTCTCCTCCCCCGAGCCTTGGGGTAAGCAGCAACATCATCTCTTCTGTAGTTTCTTTCTTCTCTTCTGCTTCCTACCCTGAAGCGGGTAACAGCATCCTCAGTAGCCTTCTTCTCATCTCGAGCTGGGGCCCAGCTCTGAATCTTCTTTGGTCGCCAGACCTGATTATATTTTGCTGGCTTGGGCGCCAGCGGCTTCCTTTCATTAGCTTCCCAGTTGGCCCTCCTAGCGGCCAGAACGCGGAACCTGTTGTCGGTCTGGACAGTCGGGACAATCCTGTCCGACCGGACTTCTCTGGGGCGACCGTTGAGGTTCACCCTAACATCTCCCATCATCATTGTCTTCCCAGAACTGGAAAGACGACGCTCAGCAGCAGCATACCGGCTTCTCCGGTTATTTCTCTTTCCCCTCTGGGCAGCAGCGGGAACCGTGTCCCTCCTTTGAACTTGGTGTACATAGCAGGCGACGGCCGCCGAGGTCGTCTTCTCCGGTAAGCCAGCCTTCTTACCAACAGTCTTCATAGGGGCACCTACAGCGGTGTCTTGCTCGCCGTTGTTGACCTGCAGAAGGTGGGTGAAGACAAGGCCCAGACAGTTGGGCAGCCCGACAGCAGGGGGCATTGCTCCGAATGACAGGGATACCACCAGGTAACCCTCTCGCACATGCATATCGATCGGTTGTTGGCCGAAGTGTACAGACATAAGTCCAGTAGTCATCTTCCTGAAAATAAGGAAAGCGCACAGGATCAGAAATTTGAGGGGGGCCCGCTGGGCCTCCTATTTTGGCATAGAGATGAAGGGAGACTGGGTCCCACCGGACGTGCCAGCTTGTGGAACGTGGATCTTATCTTGTTTCATTGTATTATTTATTTTTATTTTTATTTTTTTTATTTGGATTTTTTAATTTATTGATTTATTAGGCGTGCCAGTCACGTGTGTGCCGATTTTATTGTGCGCTCGATCTGACTTGGTCAGTCGATTGTGAAGTCCGAGTCGGGCCCAGAAGTCCGTCATACCATAAAGGCTATGACGTTAATTACGCCCTTCCAAGGAAGGACAACTCTTGATTAAACGCCAAAATAGGAGGAAAGCAGCGATGAAGATAAGGCTCAGAAGAGACGGGGTTGATTTATTTGCAGAATGCTAAATGGACTAGACAAAGCAGGGGGGTTATTAAGTACGGGACAAATCCGACGGCATATCCCCGCCATCTTGGACTATGCCAAGTGGGAATAGGAAACCACCCATGCAGCGGCAGGGTAGGATCCGTAAAAGATCGGGTATAATAGACCCGGAGTCCGAATAGGGACCGGCGTGACATGGCACATCCCATGTGGGTGCGGTGCCGCATCTATATCCCCCTTCGAGGGGACCATCGGAGAGCGTGCAAGGACATAACTCCGTGGGCCGGCGGGGCTGGGAGAGAATATCACATTTACCCGGTAGGGTATGTATGAATTTCGGCAGCATGTCCCCTCAACTTGGATTATGCCAAGAGAGAATAGGTCATCATCCACGGGATGCCGGGATGACGACCAGATAAGAAGGGCACCGGGCCCGGGGATGTTACTTGCGTCTATCTCATTGGTTAATATTCCCTTGGAACCCATCAGAACGCATATAATAACATGGCTCTTTGAGTTCGTAAGGTAGCAGTGAAATCCGGATCGGAAATGAGGGCTGTAGGGGAGGTCTTCCCCATTACTGTATCTTCTCAGGGCACATATGATGGTCTCCGAACATCCCCTAGACAGGTGTGTAGGGAGACTAAAGGATTGAAGGATGACAGTGCAGAGGAGGGCCTCGGACTAGGCTTCATTGGCCAAAGAAGGAGGGTCTCGGCGTGGGTTTCTATTGGCCAAAGGGAGAGCTCTCGGCATGGCTTTAATGGCAAAAAAAAAGGGGGGGGGGGGGGCGGGGAAGCTCCGGCGTGAGGCTTCTCGGCGCGCTCCTCACCGCGCCGGGAACCCGGCGCCGGGAGGCCACAGGCCGGGAAGGCTGTGAAGGAACAGGGGTTTAACCGGGGGGTTTGTCAGTTTGCTGAAGGGGAAGGAAGAGGGAGGCCTCTCGGCAGCGTAGCTCTCGGCGTGAAAATTAGCACACCGGGAAGGTGAAAGGGTTAAGGGTTTCAGGGCTTGATTACGGTACTCTGTTCGGAAATTTTCTGAGTTTTCTGGCTCTGATCGAGACCGAATGTGGAGTGCAGGAGGGGGTTTCATGGATAGCTCTGTTTGAAGGATGCCAAGGGAATTGGAAGGCCGAATCAGTAGGGGAAAAGAGACCATCGTCTATATCCTGTGAAGGGTTTCATCTATTTGTTGCAGGCCGTCTGGGGGATCAAGAGATGACTGTCTCTGATCCCCTAGACGAGCCCAACTGCATCGAAAAATCGGCGACGGAGGAACTCTTAGCGCCGAAACTCCAGACCCTAATCATTCAAGGGTTAGAATGGAGGGTCGAGAGACTGAGGTCATCGCTTGTTAGAATCTCGCGGGATGGCATTAACCTGCAGAGCAGACATATCTTTGTACAGCCAGCAGTTCAGGGAACCAAGAGATTGATGTCTCTGGTTCCTGAACAGCACAAGGGCTCAAGAGAAAACTCGGACTATATGCGGAGGATCTGCCATTGAGACAGGAGGGGAGAAGAAAGTGGAACCCAATAACCCATTAGATAGGGGTAGGGGTCCTATCTTCATCCCTCCTCGAAGAACAGATTCATTCAATCGGCTCTGAAACTCGAAGAGTCTAGGCTACTGGACTTTTCAGCCGAGAACTATATACATGGAGAGAGACGGAGAGCAGATATCTCAATCAATCGATGCCCAAATGGGCCATGTTGATACTTCATTGCGTTGTATCGAAGACTTACACAGATCGTAAAAGAGAAATGCAAAGCAGAGAGGTGGAAATCAAGACCGGAACTCTCCGGCTACATTTGATAAATCGAGAAAAGACTCGCTAGATTACATCAAAGAAAAGAAAAGAAAGTATGGGGGAGGGCGGAGCATTGACTCCTCTCCCTCCCCGGAGCAGCCCACCTGGAGCTTCTTCTTCCTCCTTTCTTCTCAGATATCTCTTCGCTTCTTCGAGTCACTTTTCTTGGGGCTCTCTTTTTCCTTTGGTTTCTGGCTATCCTCTCGATCTCCCCCCTCTTTTTTCATCGAAGGGAAGGGGTTTTATATCTGTCTCCCCCCCTTCTCGGCAGGCCTCATCACGGCGCGCCTTAGCTGGGGCTTCCCGGCGCGCAGGAATCAACCTCTCGGCGCCACCTTCACACAGGCCCACTTGCATCATCACCCAAAAGGGCCCTCCATTGGTGACACAGCTTCCATTGATATCATTGATATGTTTTCATCAGTCCGTAGACAGGGGTTTCATCAGTATTGCCATCTGAATGATGACAAAACCGGGTATCATTTTATCGATATCGTCACCTGAATGGTGACGAGATCGGACATCAGCCTTAGTCTGGGAAGACCTCAGCCGGGCGTATAATCTGTGGAGACGATTCTTCTTCATTGATCTGACTTTGCAAAAGCCTTTACAATCTTCATCTACCGATACCGGCTTCATCTTTATCTCATATCACATCTGTCAATAAGCCGACATCTAACTTACCCTGACATATCATCTGTGGATTCTTGGATGAGGCAGTAGTACAGCTCTCATTAAAGTGTGCTAGGAGGTCCCATCAGTCGAGTGACTGCTGCTTTATCAGTGTTGCCGTCTGAATGATATCGGCACCGGGCATCAGCTTGGCCGACAAAGGCTTCAGCCGGGTAAATGGTTGACGGACTTCATCATTGGTCTTTCACTGTTGGTCTGATCCTCTTTTCAATTGTGCTTTCACCCTTCTTCATTTTCAAGGTGTCAACAGGTAGGCCGAGCACCTCGGGAGCAGGCACTAGTCGGCCTGGTTCCCCTCCTCTAGTGGCCTATAGGGTATTCCATGGCTTACGGGAGGCCTTTAAAATTCCCCCTGAGTACGACATCGTCTTCCCCTCCGTGGGAGATGACGTAATGAGTCACCCCTCCGGCGGGCTCATGATTCCGGTGGCCTCCTTTCAGGCGGGTCTCCGTATCCCGGTCCATCCTTTTATCGCAGTCGTCCTCTGCCATTATGGGCGGAACCCTGGGGGCATAACCCCCAATTCTTACAGTATCCTCTGCGGGTTTGTCTACGCGTGCCGTAGAGCGTCGGTGGAGCCGAGTGTCGACCTGTTCCGGCAATTCTTTCTCCGCCAGAGTTACCCATCTGACACCTATCTCACCTACTTCAAGGCTCGTGCCAACGACCATTTTATCACAGTCTCCTGTACCGCGTCCAACCGTAAGGGATGGGCGGAGCGGTACGTATACCTGATCAAGTCGAAGGATTGGGAAAGAGCCTCTAACGGTTGGATGTGGAGTGGCTTTCCTCGCCCTTGGCATGATTCGAAGTCTCCCCTCAATGTCGAGGGCCGCCGGGATTTGAAGGCTATTTCTCGGTATCCCCTTGCAGATGCAGACCACGTTCTGACCCTGGCGCGGCTTCGAGAGTTGGGGTTGTGTCCTCCGTTGTCGCAGGGTACTGGTTTTATCTTCCCGTAGGGTCGTGGCGATAGTGACCGGTGCTTGACTAACCTTGTCCTTATTTTCAGGGGCGGTTGAAGGGCAGGGGTGGACCCCCGAGATCGTCCGGCTGCCGCGGCTTGCTCCTCGCCCCGTGCACCACGTTGCTCCGGGAGCCAGCCAGGTATCGGTCGTCGCCCCCCCATCCCAGGTTGCGTTTGCCCCAGGGAGATTGCAGTATCCGGCCCTCGTTGGCATTCCTCTTGTGACGACCCGAGAATCCGATTACCGGGAAGGCCCGATAACCCGAGACTCGCACCGCCGCCCACGAGCCGGGAGGGCTCGGAAGGGCTAAAAGGAGTGTGGAGGCACAAAGAAATAGGAAATAAAGCAGGACAACCAACAACAACAAGCTGAAAGAAAGAACAACAACCGCTACAACAGAGTCCAGTCCAACAAAAAGTACAGTCTAAAGCAGTAAAAACGTACCACATGCCAAGTGAACACTCGGCCCGGCAAGCTGGCAACTGAGAACCTCCGCTCCGCACCCTCGAACCACGAGGAAGAACCGCAACACCTGAAAAGCAGGGAATGAGTCTCCAAAACAGAGACTCAGCAAGGATCCCGCAGAACCCCAACCGGAAACAACGGCGGTAGCGGAAAGGAGAGCTACAACTACAGCAGGAACAGCAAACCGGTGGCCGGTCAAAACTCGGCACTACAGCTACTCCTACTGTACCGGAAGGCACCTCGATCACACCGTCGAAGCCACCAAACCACGCTAGTACCGCCTACCGAAGTAACAACACACGGCAACCATGCCGCAGAGGCCTGTCCCCCGGACACAGCCAACCTGGACACGCTGTCCAAGGTGCAACCCCGACCATCCGATCGCGGGTACCGCACCACAAGACGGAACCTCGGTAAAGCCACTAGCACTAGACTCACGACGCGAAGACCAACACACGCGCCACGGCAAAACAGCCGAAGGACTTAACGGTCGACACGACCGAAAACCCGAAGGTCAAGGCCACGAAAACTGATAGTCGGTCACTCCGTACTCGACAGGAGTACCACCCACTAGAAGCACAGCCGGTAGCGTCCCCTGACGTCTTACACCGCACCGCAGGTGACCCGCCTGACGTGGTAGGTCCTACCCGAGGCGCGAACACCGTACAAGTAAACACAAACAAGTGACTGGCTGGGGTCACGCCCGTCGACGTGCGTCCACAGTCCCCAACCACGTGTGCACACACAGACCACGCGTCCTAGGTCTGGCCCTCTGACTGGTTTTCCCCCGCAGCCGGACTCTGGCTACGACGAGGGGCCCGACGGAAACCAGTCTAACCGTCCTCAGGGTAAGCCCGTACACCACTCCCTGGTTCAACTAGCACACGCGTACTAGTAGGCTACGACTAGTGGAGGGTCACTGAAGGAGTAGACTCTCAACGGAACACAACGTCCGAATCCGACGACGTACGGGGACTAGCCCACGTACCGGCCCCGTCACACGGTGACCACAGTCGGAGAAGAAACATGACATACAGTCCACGGTCACGCACACAGCCTGCGCGAGAGTCGAGAAAACCCAAGTGACGCTAAGTCACTAGACAGTCCTCTAGACGCACTAAACCCAACGGTCATTGAGTCGCAGGACTCGGGGTCAAGACCGTTGTACGCAACAGCACAAGGCCGTCAATCTATTCCAATCTCTAGGTCTGAAACCACGGTAGCACGAGTACCGAGACAACACACGAGTCGCCAAGACCACTCCCTCGGAGAGGGAACGCAAAGGACTAAGGCCACTCACACGGGCCACACGGAAAACGCAGAAGCACGATTCCCAAGGCAGCACACAAGCCGCCCCGATGATTTCCCATCTTGAAGCAAGCGGGAAACCTCCAGCCCCAGGCCGGATAACTGGACTCGCAGTCCAAGGCCAACACATGGCCAACATGGGAATGGCCTTCCAAAGAAACCCACGACATACGGGGGAGACCCCACCGCTCACACACCGATACACGGTGACTCGATCGAGCGTAACACGAAGGCCCAGCACGCGAGAAGTCACCGGGACTCTCAACCCTACGGGCACGCTAAACGAGATAACACGGTCCTCCAGACGCCCTCAAAACACGGACACAGAAACCCACGGGTGTCAGGGACACTCACAAGACCGCAGGTCGACCACTGGGTCCCAACCGGGTCGACCGGGGATCCACACCTTGCGGAGCAAGACGGAGAACACAAAGACTCGCCTCGGAACAACACAAAGCCTGACGGTCTAGCCCTAGACCGTCACAGGGCTGTAACGGTCTAGGCGAGACCGTCACATCCACCTGGCGGCCTAACACAAGCTGTCACACGGCCCCAAAGAAACACATGATGTAACGCGCCTGGCCCAGCGCGTTACACGATTGTAACGCGCTTGCCCTGGTGCGTTACACGCCTCACGCTCTCAGCGTGAAAGCAGGATGTAACGTGCTTGCCCCAACGCGTTACACGGATGTAACGCGTCTGGCCCGGCGCGTCACACACGCTGCCCTCCCCAACGGATAAAACGGCTCCGACGGCCCACCCTGGGCGCGTTACAAGCATGTAACGGTCCAGAGGGCACCGTCACACCCCCAGCCCTCAGCTGGGCAACAGGGAAGGTGACGCACCCACCTTGGGGCGTCACAAGGCTGTGACGCGCCAGCCCTGGTGCGTCACACGCCTGACCCGAAAACTAACGGAAGAGACTCTAATGGTCTAGCCCTGGTGCGTCACAGCACCTGGCGGTCTATCGTGGGACCGTCACACCCACAGACCACCAAAGGCCAACAGAAGGGGAATGTAACGGCCCTGCCTAGGCGCGTTACACCAAGTGACGGCCACTGGAAGGACCGTCACTTCCTTCCTAGAACGCTACGGCGGGAAACGACCCAAAACTCGTCCCACGCCCCCATACCTCCACAAGAGAGGGGGAAAACAAGGGGGAAGCTCCCCAGAAGCCCCTAGCATGCATCTACGGCCTCGGATCGGCCAAAAACGCAATGAAACGGGAGATCGGCCCACAAGCCCTAAAACATGGGTTTTACCCAAAAACCCCGATTCCACCCGCTCAGCTCACCACGGCCTACGAAACTCGCGGGAAAGGAAGTGCACGAGCTGGGGAACCATCACCCTACCTCCACCGAAGATTTCGCGCCCCGAGCTCACCGATCCGCGAAGAAACGCCGTGAAACCCTCGCCGGCTCGCGACCGCGCCACGAGCTCCCACGCGCCTCCACCGCCTCGATCCTCGCCCATCCTCGCCCGCGTCCTCACCCGCGCCGCCTCCGCCTCACCCCCGCCTCGCTCCGTCGGCCGCTGGAGAAGAGAGGGGAGAAAGAGGGAATGAGAGGGGGAGAGAGAAAAGGGTTAGTATATATAGGAAAAACCCGAAAATTCGATAAATTTAGAAAATTACGGAAAATTACCTCCGCGATCCTCGGAAGGAACACAACGCAGTGGTACTGTCCCGGAGTCGTAGAATGCCACGGTTTGCCCTGCAAAGAGTTCCGAAGGCACATCAGGGAAAAACACGTGTAAAGCACAAAATACACTCCAAGACCCGCTAAAATGATCCGAAAAAAAATCCGGGGCATTACAGCCCTCCCCCCTTAAAAGAATTTCATCCTCGAAATTCAGGACCTAGCACGGAGTCCCAGGGGAAGAACACTGTACCAACTGACACGCTGTCAGAGCCCTAGCACAGAAAACCTCGATTCTCATGAAAACACGAATCCTGAGGAACACAGCCAGACTCACAATCACACACAACACCTCGCTCCTCGCGCCGAGCACACTGGCCAGCAGAGCAGGCATATACCAAAGGACACAGTCCGGCATCACCTCAGTCAACGCGAGAATCCACCATGGCGTCGCAGCCACGATCTCGCTCACCGAAGAAACACAACCCTCGACACGAGCAACAGCTACCGATCCAACCTATGGTCGGCAGACAAATTGCACAACAGCTTCGCAGCTAGCTGACAGATCGCATACCCTCCTCAAGGGAGCAACCAAAACAGAGCCTCCACCAGCTCAAGCAGTCATCTCAGCAGACCGCAACCAGAACATCGGCTCAACACCAAGGAACACCTCACACATGGCAGGCCGAAAATCGGACACAACACAGTGCCAACTCTTGTCAGAAGACAAACTTCGACAAAGCCCAGATCCCATCCGGAAAGGCACATCACAGAAACGACCACCAAAGGTCTCGCTGGCACACGGCTCTCGCCACGCTCGAGCCCCAACAACCAGCATCTTCTGTCTCTGAAAAGACCATCCACTGGTCACTAACCACTCGCTCAGCTCGACCCTCTCGGGGAGCACGACGAATCCAAATGACAGAACCTGGCGTCTTCAGTCATCACCTCACGGGACTCAGACTTATAGGGAACCACCCCATGCTAGTCATCAAACCAGGGATAACCTTTGCGACACCAACGTCCTATCAAGGACCATCCTCCGACGCCCACCTCACAAAAGGCCTCCGCCCACAGGCGTCACTCATCCATCTGGTCTCGTCAAATCCTTCGATCAATCCAAGTGGACACCTGCCAAAGCTGATTACGCCCTTACCACAGAGCCACGGGACACCACCTGGACAGTGCTCACGGGTCCCTAAGCAAGAAACATCTCACCGTCACAATCCGACAAGACCGTAGAACCAACAGGAGCCCACGGCCTGCCAGAGACGACTTCCTCAAAAGACGATCTCATCCGAGGATACGATTGGGAACACAAGTCGGGCGCCAAGCCACCGACTCTGACCAACACGTCCTCGACCTCCGTCAGGCGACATCCTCAACAATCTCATCCAGGTCCAACATCGACGCCTGACTCGGCTTCCTTCACAGGAACAGGGTACTCATGCGGCGCACTAGTCAGCACTTTTCCCCAACACTCCATCCTGCCAGTGCCAACAACCATAATACCACGAGCAACGGCACGGCAACAACACGTTTCACACCGAGGAACCCATCCTCCGATGCTGAACGCGAACTCAGGAATCCACCCGTAGCAACCAACGCTACGATCATGAACTAGTGGGTCACAAGCCCACCACGCTTCCGCTGCGTACTCAGATCCGCGCACACAGCCGAGAAAGCAAACGCCGCCCAACCAGCGCTCGTCCTTTCGGAACAGCGCTAGCACCCTTACACGACAAGGGAACGGGCACAACTTCTCACAGGCAACCGCCTTGCGAAGATAAGGAGCACGTCTCGCACGGACTTCATGGCACACAAGGCTAACCAATCCGAACACGCAATGCAAGACGGCGAACCTTAGCCCAACACAATCTCTCCAACCAATGGAGAAACCAGCACACTCCCGACCAACGGAAGAACTCCACGCTCGACCTGACCTCAAACCTCGCGCACGCTGGAAACAGCACCATCCAGCACCAAGGAAAACCATCGCTTCCATCAGGTCAGCGCCTCCGACACACTCGATGAGCGTCACGTCGGACCACAATCACAGCATCTCTCGATGCATCACCACTGCAATTCCTCGAACTGCAACACGGCATGCCAAGAGCCGCAACACGAGCCATAACCGGCAACTGCCAACGCTCATCCTTGAGCCCCGAACTCACCGCGGAGCCTTCACATCTCAAGCCAACTCCAGGGTGAACACAACCCATCCACTGACAGGAACGCAGAAGCAAAGACTTACTGGGACACCACAGCCCAATCCTGCCTCGAAATCCATAAAACAGTCGGGACCGACACGTCATTTCTGACGCCACAGAGCACGACAAGGACATCAGGCTCGACGAAACAGCAGCTCATCGAGAAGACATTCCGCTCACCGGAGCACACTTCTCGATCAAAACGCCTCAGGAGCTGGACAAACCTCAAGCTGGAGTGACCAAAAACCGACAGCAGCTCCCTCAGAGCACGCTCAAGGCCACTTAACCAAGAACAGTCCGCACCAGCCACCTGACCACGCTGCAGGTTCCTCGAACGCAGCACCACGAGCTCACGCCTGCCAGCAACCTCTGCCCAACGCAGCACAACCAGGGCCACCACCGATGAGGGAGAAGGCTCTCGACCTTGATCCTTAGACCCCATGCTGGCACGAAAGCCGCGGACAGCAACCACCTTCACAGCGCCGCACAGCGCACTCAAGCTCTCAAGGGAGAAACAAAGCGGAAAAAAACAAGCACAAAATCCTATGCCAGCTGCCGACTGTACTGGACCTTATGGACTCTGATCACTGCAATATTTCGAATTCCTATGCACGCCCACAAACCTCGCTCTGATACCAGCTGTGACGACCCGAGAATCCGATTACCGGGAAGGCCCGATAACCCGAGACTCGCACCGCCGCCCACGAGCTGGGAGGGCTCGGAAGGGCTAAAAGGAGTGTGGAGGCACAAAGAAATAGGAAATAAAGCAGGACAACCAACAACAACAAGCTGAAAGAAAGAACAACAACAGCTACAACAGAGTCCAGTCTAACAAAAAGTACAGTCTAAAGCAGTAAAAACGTACCACATGCCAAGTGAACACTCGGCCCGGCAAGCTGGCAACTGAGAACCTCCGCTCCGCACCCTCGAACCACGAGGAAGAACCGCAACACCTGAAAAGTAGGGAATGAGTCTCCAAAACAGAGACTTAGCAGGGATCCCGCGGAACCCCAACCGGAAACAACGGCGGTAGCGGAAAGGAGAGCTACAACTACAGCAGGAACAACAAACCGGTGGCCGGTCAAAACTCGGCACTACTGCTACTCCTACTGTACCAGAAGGCACCTCGATCACACCGTCGAAGCCACCAAACCACGCTAGTACCGCCTACCGAAGTAACAACACACGGCAACCATGCCGTAGAGGCCTGTCCCCCGGACACAGCCAACCTGGACACGCTGTCCAAGGTGCAACCCCGACCATCTGATCGCGGGTACCGCACCACAAGACGGAACCTCGGTAAAGCCACTAGCACTAGACTCACGACGCGAAGACCAACACACGCGCCACGGTAAAACAGCCGAAGGACTTAACGGTCGACACGACCGAAAACCCGAAGGTCAAGGCCACGAAAACTGATAGTCTGTCACTCCGTACTTGACAGGAGTACCACCCACTAGAAGCACAGCCGGTAGCGTCTCCTGACATCTTACACCGCACCGCAGGTGACCCGCCTGACGTGGTAGGTCCTACCCGAGGCGCGAACACCGTACAAGTAAACACAAACAAGTGACTAGCTGGGGTCACGCCCGTCGACGTGCGTCCACAGTCCCCAACGACGTGTGCACACACAGACCACGCGTCCTAGGTCTGGCCCTCTGACTGGTTTTCCCCCGCAGCCGGACTCTGGCTTGTAGACACGCCATTCCTGACGTCTCCTGAGGAAGTCTCATATTACGATACGACGCCCCGCGACGGCTTACGCATTTCGAATCACTTGAGTACTTCCTTTTCTTGAGACTTCTTCCGCCCTTTTCGGCATCCGGAATCGTCTCATCACGGCATTCGGACGGCATCAACACCAGTCAGACGCATCAAAAGGTTCCGGAACCAAGAAGGGTGTCTACCGGGCGGCTGCCGACGCCTAATCCGAGGACCCGGGTGGGTCTTAATGGGGGCGTCCAGGCCCCTGGACGCCCCCATAATTTTAATTTATTTTATTATTTTCTCAGGGCCCAAAATTAAATAAAATATATATATATTAATGGAGGCGTCCAGGGCCATAAAAAAAATAAAAATAAAAAATGTGTAAAATGCCAGTTGGCATAGAAAAAATAAAAAAATAAATAAAAATAAAAATAATTAATGGAGGCATCCAGGCCCCTGGACGCCTCCATAAAAACAAAATATAAAAAAAGTATAAAATGCCAGTTGGCATACAAAAAACAAAAAAATAAATAAATAAATATATATATTAATAGAGGCGTCCAGGCCTCTGGACGCCTCTATAAAAAACAAATAAAAAATTAAAAATGCCAGCCCTATCATAAAACGACAAGAAAACCAATAAAATAACATATTTTTGGAGGCGCCCTGGCCTCTGGACGCCTCCATCAACTCCCTCACGGGCGCCGGCCACCGAACGACGGTTTGTCGTGTGTGAAAAAAGCCAAATATAGAGACGTCCGGTCAGCTGGACGCGCCCATTTCTGAATCACGAGGCGCCGCTCACAAAATCACGCGTTGTGCCGAACCGCGTGCGGCCGTCATCGGTTTTCGGTGGACCTGCTTGAGGCGTCCGGGACCCTGGACGCCTCCACAAAAGTATTCCAAAAAAATCAATAAAAATAGAATAAAATATTATTTCGGCCCTGATGGAGGTGTCCAGGGTCCTGGACGCCTCCACCTTCCGGAGCTCTAAATAGAGGCCCACCCCCTCAGTTCTAGGAGAGCTAAGCAGCGATCCGATAGGCTGCCGGAGCCCAGAGGCTACGGAGTCATTCTTCTAACCCGTGGGGTCTTTTGTAGGTGGAGGTTCTGCCGGCTTCTCGGGTGCCCACGCTCGCGAGAGGAAGGTCGTCTTCATCCACCGCGCTTCTACGTCGTCCCCACGCTGCCGGAGCTCCGCCGAATTTCACCACCGGCACATCCAATAAGTCAACTCTTTCTTTTTCTTCGTAGTTCTTTGCATTCATCATCTCGCATCCATCATCTCATTTTCCTCCTACTCGAGTCCGAGAGGGGTTTAAAAGATAACACCAACCAGGTGTGTGTCTTCCCGTTATTTCGTCATTTTTATTGCAAGGATATGAATACTACACATTCATCTTTCTAAGCCACTTGTCATTTGTTTGTCGTTGTTTTGCAAGGGTAGCCGAGGAAAGCCCTCTCCGTCGGTCGGCCGGAAGGAGAGGAAGAAGCAACCCGCCATCTCCCGCTCTTGAGGTAGGCGCGATCACTTTCTTATTTTGGGGTCTTTCGGCCCCTGGCGATCACATCTTTTCATCGAGGCCGCGGCGAGTCACTTCCCCAATGGCCGTTTAAATTTCTGTTCTCATATTCTCTTTATATCCTGTTATATTTCGTTTATATCATCGAGGCCGCGGCGAGTCACTTCCCCAATGGCCGTTTAAATTTCTGTTCTCATATTCTCTTTATATCATGTTATATTCTGCTCATATCATCGAGGCCGCGGCGAGTCACTTCCCCAATGGCCGTTTAAATTTCCGTTCTTACATTCTCTCTATATTCTGTTATATTCTGCTCATATCATCGAGGCCGCGGCGAGTCACTTCCCCAATGGCCGTTTAAATTTCCGTTCTTATACTCTCTCTATATTCTGTTATATTCTGCTCATATTCTCGAGGCCGCGGCGAGTCACTTCCCCAATGGCCGTTTAAATCTCTGTTCTTATATTCTCTTTTATATTCTGCTCATATTCTCGAGGCCGCGGCGAGTCACTTCCCCAATGGCCGTTTCAATTTTTGTTATTTAATTTCTGCACCATTCCCGTCCCCCCGAGGTCACGGCGAGTCACTTCCCGCTATGGCCGTTTGAACCCCATATCTTGCTATATTATACTTGTCCCGCTCGCCCCGCCGGAGCAATCTCCCGTGGTGGCCCCTTCTCTCTCTTCTCTCATCTCTGTGTTGCAGCAAACAGCAAAACAAACAAAAAGAAGAGCCCGCGCGCTCTCCGCATCCTCTTCCCCGCACCATCGAACTCCGAACCGCGTGACGTCGCTCACAGATTGGCGATCACGGTGGGACATCTACTGCTTCCTCCCGGCTACCCTTGCAAGTTCGGCACCACCCGTGCCTCTCCACCTTGGCGCCCACGCGCGCCCCCGTTGTGCTCACGGCAGCACCGTCAGTTCTGATTGGTTCTTTGTTTATTACATGTTTGTTATTTCTGTTGTTTTCCCACTCCATATATCTGTCAGCATTCCATTGCATACATCCATTCCTCTTTTCTATCCTTTTTTTCATTTTTTTTGAGGATCACCCTTTCCCGGTGAAGGAAGGACTCTCCGTTTGGGAATTCCTCTCAACGGACTAGAATCTCCTACACTGGGACCTCCGTAAGTCCCCGACATCGAAGAATCTCCTCTTCGTTCACTGGGCTGGTTGTACCATTGAAGTTCCCCGAAGTTAGTCATTTCATTCGTGGTGAGACGAGAGACCCTAGCTGACACGGCGGTGAAACAAAAATAAACTAGGGTCCCTATCTTGTGTGAACTTCGGATCTCGCTAAAAACACACAAAAAAATCATCAAAATCAAAACAAAAAAAAGGGCGTAAAGGCATCCACTTGTTTGATAATCTCTGCTACCTACTTGCTAGTGTATGTTTTTGCGTTCTGGGAGAACTGTGAGCATGTCTCACGAGTCTTCTGAGGAGAACCACCCTAGCCGTGGTTTGACAGCCGACCCGCGAGTCTATGCTATGGACTCGGGTCCTTCTCATGACCCCTCGCATGAGGTGCAGGTTATTGCCGGGGACACGTCCCCGCCACAGGATATCACTTCCTTACTGGGCGTCCTCGCCAACACGGAGCTTACCTCTGAACAGCTCCGGGCCTTCCAGGCCATTCTAAAGGGGAAATCTGTTTCCCCCACGCCCCAGGAGTCAACTCCGGCTATCGCACCTCTCCACGAGTCCGTGCAGGCCATTCCATCTCCTTCATTGGCGCAAGCCATCCAGTCTCCCTCGCTTCAAGGACAAGCGAGCCAACAACCTCCCTCATTCCAATTCCCGTCACAATCTCAAACTCCCGGTGTTCCTCACACACCGTTTCAGCCAGGGCCAACTGTCGGTGGTCCGACAGTTCCCTCTCATTCCGGGTTTCCCCCTCAAGTCTCCGGGAGACAGTTTCTCCCCCAATGGCAAGTGCCACCTTCACCCCCAGAGGAGCTCGCCCAATCGCTCCTCAATAGGTTCAATCGCATGGACGAGCAGTTTCAAAATCTGAGAAGAATGGTGGACGTGAAAGCCACCCCGGAGGTTGCTTTGCCAATCCTCCCCGTCATTCATCTTCCTCCCTCCGAAATGCCCACGTACCGCAGATACAATGGTACCGGCAACCCCTTCATTCACCTCAAGGACTTCATGTATGAGTCCTCCTATTGGCAAAACGATCAGAGGTCCCTGGCATACCTCTTTCGGAGATCATTGGATGGTCCCGCGCTTGAGTGGTTCTATTCTCTGGAGCCCCGCGAGGCCGAGAATTTTGAAATAGTGCAGAGAAGGTTCTTGCAGAAATATAGGGATAGGGTCGGTCCCTCACTCTCCATTACCGACCTAGTGGCCGAAAAGATGAAACCCGACGAGGATTTTGTCCGATATGCTGATAGATGGAGGTCTCTGGCGGAAAGAATAAGGGATACCCTCTCCGAGCCCGAACAAGTGAAAATGATTGTGTCTAATGCAACCCCGCAGTTCAGACACGTCCTCGCCATGAATAAACTTACTACAATGGAGGAACTCTATGAAAGGGCCCGATACATCCAAACCCAGCTAAAAGACTCCCCCATCATGAACATGTTTGAGTCGCCGAAGCCCAAAGTGGTCAGAAAGACAGGCGCTGGTGTCCCGGGCGGAGCCACAGAAGGGGTCGTGACAAATGAGCAAGTCAGTGCGGTCAACAATGCCAACTATGCAGTCAACCCAAGGCCTCAACAAATGCCCCGACTACCCCTTCAACCAGGTCCTTTCCCTCTCCGTCCTCCACCCCAAAATAATCCACCCCAGGATAATATGCCTCCATTACGCCAACCCCAGCAACAACAACCACAACCTCAACAACAACAACCACCGCTTCAGTACAACCAAGTTCCACCCCCGGGGAACTATGGTCCCCAACAGCAACAAAGGAGGCCGCTCGGTCCAAGAGAGCCTACTATCCACCATTGCCAGAAACCTTAGCAGATATTTTTAATGCCCTCATGGCATCAAACCAACTCGCCCTACCCAGAGAAAGGCCCGCCTGGCCCCCCAATGTTGATACCTCCAAATACTGCGTCTACCACAGGCAGCCGGGACACACAGTGGATTACTGCTTCCATTTCAAAGATTACATCCATGATATGAATGATGAACATCAAATAGATTGGGATGAGATGAGACGGTACGTCGCGGCTCTCAAGGCTAGGAGACCTCCTCAGAGGCCACAGCAGCAGTTACAACAGCAGCAGCAGCAGCAACCACAACAACAACAGCAGCCTCAGCAGGCCCCACAACAACAGCCCGACATGGGCATAATCCAGAATCCACTACCGGAGCACCAACAGCCCAATCATCAGGTTAACCCCATCTCCTCCTTCCCGGAAGTCGGGAGAGAGCAGGTGTGGCACCAGGAAAGTACCTCCATTCTTTATACCTCCAACCCTATCGTCATGCAACCCCCTCACCTTGCCCGGGTAGCACCTCTCTCTCATCAACCCGCATCGGTATCGCCTTCACCATTTCCACTACCATTACGCCCTCTCATCCGCACCCCGACCTCCTATCAACCGACACTTTCTACTACGCCTTCACACCCTCTCACCTTCTCCCACTCCCCCACTTTACCATCCACCTCTACCACATTTACCCCTACGCCTTCTAAACCCCTTATCATCCGTCCACCATACATAACCCCGTCTTTCTCCACCACATCACCACTAATGCCTTCAAAACCACTCATCACCCACCATCCGCCTCAAAACCTTTACCCGTTTCAAACCTTACCTCCACCTCCACCTTCCAAACCCCTTATCCTTCATAATCCGCGCGATATCCCCTCTACCTCCGCCATGCCTCCACCTAACAAACCCCTCATCAGAATCCCTGCTCCCGTCATCACCCCTGCTTCATCAACCATTCCTCCACTACTACCCCTCAAACCCCTGTTAAAACCCACTGCTACCCCCACAGAGGTACAAAAGCCGCAGGCAATGGTGCTCCGGAGTGGAAGGATTTTCCACAGGGTTTTCCCCCACAACAGTCAGAATCCCGAGCAATCTCAGCCAGAGAAGGATGATGCAGAACAACCAGAAAGAGCTATCCCTGGAACACAGTATGATCTACTGAAACACTTGGACAAGACGCCTGCCCGGATCTCCATCCTAGAGCTACTTCAAAGATCCACATCCCACCAGGCGGCCTTGATGGAATATCTTCAAAAGGTCATGGTTAATGAAGACCTCCCCGTGGAGAAGATTTCGACCGTCCTAACCCCAACAGACACACAACCAGCCATCATGTTTCACAACTACGAGCTCGCTCCCAAGGAAGCTCGGAAATATGCATTGTGCATTTCAATAAAAATTAATGGGGTATCCATAAACCCGTGTCTTGTGGACACGGGTGCATCCATAAATGTGATCTCCATGAGCACTCTTCAGTTGTGTGGGGTCGACGAGGAACAAATAAGACCTTCCTCGATCACGGTCACGGCTTATGACAATAGCAAAAGGCCGCCGCAGGGGATGATTATTCTGAAGGCAGAACTAGGCCCCATGGCAATTCCCACGGAATTCCATGTCCTCGACATGGACCCCACATTCAAGGCTATACTGGGTCGCCCTTACATCGAAGCCATGGACGCTGTGCCTTCCACCAACCATCAGTGCCTGAAGTTTCCTTACAATGGGAGAATTATTAAAGTGGTCAGTACACCTGTCCTTCACACAGTGGATGCTATCAACACCTCTCTGCCCTCTGTTTGGCCGTCTCATCGGCCCATATTGTCACTGCTGGACGTGCGTGATCCATCTCGCATTCCACTAGCACCAAAGGAGCCGGTCAGGGCAACCGCAACATCATGTCTCCCTTTTCACTCCAAAGGTTGGGAGATTATGAGGAACATCGGCTATCAACAAGGAAAAGGTCTGGGCGCACAGTTACAGGGTATGCTCAAACCGCCAAAGGAAATTAGGCCGAACCGTAGGTTTGGCCTAGGCTTCAAAGGACCGTTCAAGGCAGATTGGAAGCCCCTCACGTGGACTCTATCAAACCACTTCAACAGAGGGCCCGTTGTTCAGATGGGAGATCACCCACGAGAAGCATATGGAGGATCACATGCTGTATATTTGGCTGAAAAATGTCCGAGGATCACCAAAAGAGGCAAGATCAAAGATCCGGAATGCGAGTGGGACAAATGGTTCGACATATGGGACATTTCCGTTGCACTGGAAAGGATGTTCTCATCTCCACAGCTTGAAGGACCACCATTGATCTCCGAAATACCAGAGAATATTACCACTCTTGCCAAGGTTCCAAACTATCCTCGTCCTCGCCAGAAGGACTCTGTCATCGACGGATCTTCATCCGTCCTCAACATTGCCGTCGACGGCTCATTAGCCGCCATCCTCTCCATCCACTCGTCTCAGCCTTTGCTGATATCTTCTTCCTGGGCCAGACAATTGTCTGATGATCTTCCCAGGTCCCCTTCTTTGCTTACATACCTACGCGGGCTTTTCAACCCGCGCCAGGTCTTCAACCATGATCTGCTCTACGAGCCCCACAATCCTCTAGCCATAACCACTTTCCTCTCTCCTCCAATCTCTTTTCACTGCTTTGTCATTAAAAATGAAAACGAAAAAAAAACGTCAATTTTCAAACTCTCCAACAACACATCTTCGTTGAGGAAACCTCCTACATCTCCCACGGGTGCGTACCGCCTTGCGGACCACCCGTCCAAGGTCCGATGAGCGACCTTTTCTACCCCTCCTCTGAGGGGTCTTCTCCTGTACATTCTACACCATCCTCCTCATCTTCCTCTTCGTCTGTAAATATTGTCAGTCAATCTAGGAATGATAGGCCAAGGGTAGTACCTAGGAAGAAATCCAAGGGTAGGCAGATCCCTCGTCGATTCCTTCTGGATTTGGCCGCCAGGTGTCAGGCCCTTCTTGCCATCCCCCAGTTGTTAGAAAATCCCATCCAGCTACCCGAAATAGAATGCGAGGGCGACTGTGCATCTGATGAAGGGTATGGAGTCTACGAGATCACGAATGAAGAATGCCCCACTGAAGATGAGGGTGAAGAATATGAGGATGCGGCGGGCGCATACGCTAGCGGAATGAGGAGATTCGACGAGCCGTCAACCGCCGTAGAAGAATCCACCAAAGAAGTCAACTTGGGGACTGAGGAAGACCCTAGGATCATCCTCATAAGTGACAACCTACCACCCTCTGAAGAAGAGGCATTAATTGAGGTCCTCAAGGAATATAAGGACACGTTTGCATGGAGCTACGAGGATATGCCGGGTTTGGATTCAACCTTGGTCGAACACCGTTTAACCCTAAAACCAGGGTCCATCTCGGTAAAACAAAGGTTAAGGCGTTTCCACCCTCAGATGGCTTTGAAAATGAAAGAAGAGGTCGATAAGCTCCACAAAGCCAGGTTCATTAGAGTCGTTCTTTATCCTCAATGGGTGGCGAACATTGTCCCGGTCATGAAGAAAGATGGGAAAGTCAGGATTTGCATCGACTTCCGGGACCTTAACCGCGCGTGTCCAAAGGATGATTTTCCCTTACCTCACATTGATGTGTTGATTGATAACACGGCAGGTTTTGAAACCCTCTCTTTCATGGATGGATTTTCAGGATACAATCAAATTCGTTTGGCAGAAGAGGATCAGGAAAAGACGTCATTCACTACCCCTTGGGGAACATATTGTTACGTGGTCATGCCGTTTGGGTTAAAGAATGCTGGAGCTACTTACCAAAGAGCGATGATGGCCATATTTCATGACATGATGCACATATATCTGGAAGTGTATGTGGATGACTTATTGGTGAAATCAAGGACCAGGATGGAACATCCAGAAGTTTTGGCTAAGGTCTTGCAAAGGTCAAGAGAATTCCAATTGAAAATGAACCCGAAAAAGTGTGTGTTTGGTGTGTCGTCAGGTAAATTGCTGGGGTTCATTGTGAGTAAAAGAGGGATCGAGATAGATCCCGACAAAGCCAAGGCTATCAGGGATATGCCGCCTCCCAAGAATTTGAGGGAAGTCCGAGGTTTAATCGGCAGGCTGCAGTTTATTCGTCGGTTTGTGTCTCAACATTCACAAAGGTGTAGACCTCTCTACGAGTTGACCAAGCCAGGAGTAGAATTCCACTGGAATTCTAAATGTCAGAAAGCTTTTGAAGGGTTGAAGGAATATCTGGCTAGTCCACCCGTTCTCATTCCACCTAAACCAGAAAAACCTCTGATCCTTTACATCTCAGTCTTGGATGACTCCGTGGGAGCCGTCCTCGCACAAGCTGATGAAGAAGGCAAGGAACGGGCAACCTATTACTTGTCCAAACTTCTCAATCCCTGTGAGCAGAAGTACACCGGCATGGAGAAAACCTGTGCTGCCCTCGTTTGGGTAGTGCAGAAATTGAAGCACTACTTCTTGGCTCACGAAGTCCACTTGATTGCTCGAATGAATCCTATCAAATTCCTTCTGGAGAAAGCCGTCCTTACGGATAGGCTAGCACGCTGGCAAAGTTTTCTCTCTCAGTTCGACATCACCTACATCCAGCAAAAGGCGATTAAAGGTTATGCCATAGCCGAGCATCTCGCTCACCATCCTCTTCCCAAGTTCGATCCCGTCCAATCAGAGTTTCCAGATGAGGAACTAATGTCCATCAACCAATCAGATGAGCCAATGTGGACGCTATATTTTGATGGAGCTCTGAATTCTCAAGGGAGAGGAATCGGCATCGCCCTCCTGTCGCCGGAAGGCCTCACATTCCCATTGGCATACCAGCTCAAATTTCCAGTCACCAACAATATAGCCGAATATGAAGCTCTTCTAGCTGGCCTAGGACTCGCTCATTCTTTTCGTATCACTGAGTTGCGAGTCGTAGGTGATAGTCAACTCATCCTTCGCCAGGTACTCACTAAGTATCGCACTCGCGATCCCAAACTCAAGCCATACCAAGAACTCACTGCTGCCTTTGCCAAACTGTTCACAAAACTGATCTTTGTTCATATCCCTCGTCATCAGAATATTCTCGCCGATGCCCTCGCCTCATTGGCATCATCCATAAGGTTCCCTCTAGGAAGATGGTTTAAGTCCATTTCCATCTACAAACTTCACGCCCCTGCAGTCGATGATGCTTCCTACGTAAACATCAAAGACAGGATAGCAAGGAAGATCCTGCAGGAAGATATCCTTGAGAAGAGGGAGCTCATGTTGGCAGAGGCCGAAGAAGAACTGGCTGATGAAGAGAAACCATGGTTCTATGAAATTGTCAAATATTGCCAAGATCAGTCTTATCCTGAAGGGGCCACCACAGAGGACAAGAAAGCCATAAGAAGGGTGGCTCAGAAATACACATTGATTGGAGGTCTACTCTATAGGAGGAGCCTTACTGGTATTCTGTTAAGATGTCTTGGTGACGATGAGGTTTGGAAATGTGTAGAAGAGACGCACTCGGGTGTGTGCGGTGGCCACGTGAATAGTCAGATGCTCGCCAAGAAGATCATTCGTCAAGGCTTTTATTGGCCCACTATGGAAGAGGATTGTGCTGTCTATGTCCGTAGGTGTGTCAAGTGTCAACTTCACGCCGATAAAATCCATTCACCATCTTCCTCACTTCATCCAATATCCTCCCCATGGCCTTTCTCCATGTGGGCATTCGACATCATTGGTCCCCTAGGTGATCCCAATTCCCTCACCAAGCAGAAATCTTTCATCCTTACTGCGACGGAATACTTCACCAAATGGGCCGAAGCCGAAGCTTACGCGGAAATCAAGGCATCAACAGTCTGCAAGTTCATCATGAAGAACATTCTCGCCAGATTCGGCATCCCAAGCACGATCGTCACCGACAATGGGCCACAATTCATTTCTCAGGACCTACAGGACCTCTGCAAAAGGTACGCAATTGCATTGCATCATTCATCGCCTTATTACCCACAAGGTAACGGCCAAGCGGAGGCCACCAATAAAACATTGCTCAAAATCATCAAAAAAACCTGCGAGTCTAGTAAGTTTTCAGACTGGCCAGAAAAGCTTATCGAAGCCCTATGGGCCTATCGCACCTCAATCCGTACCCCCACCGGGCAGACTCCATTTGCCCTCACTTATGGTATGGAAGCGGTAGTCCCGTACGAGACTCTGATCCCTTCTCTCAGGGTACAATTGGATGAGGAATTTCCCCTCGACGATCGTCGTAATTCACTCCTCGCCCAGTTGGAACTCTTGGATGAGAAGCGGCTGGCCGCCGCCGAACACGCGCGTGTGTATCAAAATAGACTCGCTCGCTTTTACCAAAAGAAAGTCGTTGAGAGAAAATTCAAAGTCGGTGAGATGGTCGTAAAAAGAATTTTTGTCAAACCTGGAGGGCCGCGTTCTAAGCTCCAACCCAATTGGGAAGGACCATTTGTAATTCAAGCCGTGTACCCTGGCAACGCCTACAAGCTAGTCAACGCCGAAGGGACCGAGTTATCCCACCCTTGGAATGGGCTTTATCTTAAGAAATACTACCCTTAGCACAAAACAAAAAAAATGATGATGAAAAGATAAAAAACATCAAAAACAAGGAAATATTGAAAACCACTAAAAATATGGAAAATTCAAAATGCCGATGCCTGGCAGGCACCATGTAGTTAAGTCCCTGCATCTAACCTCATGTTAGGATAGGGCCCATTAAGGCTTGGTAGGCACCGGGTCTTGGTTTGCCAGAACCGTGGAGACCCCTGTCCGGCCACGTCGGCCTATGCTCGCTCGAAGGAAGCTAACATGTGTTCACTTATGTATTTTATTCAAAAAAAGTTGGTAGCATCACCTACGGTAGGGCCACACCTAGAAGATCTCCGGAAGCTGTAATCTTTATTCTTTTCTCTTCGACCAAATGAGACAGTCGGCGCCCTTAAAACGCTGAGCATGAGAAACCGAAACTCAAACCCCAAAGGCAAGAGTAGGACCCATTTCCTCGAGCATCGATCAGAGCACGAGAAGAGGGCAGTGTCCCCGCAGGCATACGAAGAGGGAGCCCACCAACGTCAAACGACTATATCTCCCTCACAGAAAGAAATACAAAATCAAAATCAAGAGAAAAGCCTGGTCGTGACCGTGCCTGGTACGATAAACGGAACCCCTCAAAGCAAAAGTCTGAATCCACAAAGGGGGGCCGTGGAATGTAAATGCTCGAGATTTGGTCCGAAGTTGTCCGAAAGGAAAGAGTTAATGGGCCCTTATTCGCTCGCCGGGTTAACGGCTTTGCCGGTCCTCTCAGGAGGTTTATCCCCTACGCTCTTCCTTCTCCCTCTAAAGATGAAGGTTCGATGGAGTTTCTGAAAGGTGAAAACTGCCCAGGGTCTGCGACCTTATTTTAATATACACATTTTGGTTGCCTACTTTGAAAAGCAAAAGCTATCGCTGCGAAGGAGTCTCAGTGTTTCTGGCTGGTCAAGACCCCTGTTTACCACCTTGATGTCTTCTTGTTTAACCTCGGGCTTAGGCCAATGCAAGCGCGTCACCTATGGGTGCGACGGCGTCTGATTCCGGGTCAGCGTCGCGCGGTTGGTCGTTAGGGTTCCAGGGTGTTCCATCTTATACCATCTAGAGTTGTGAGGAAACAGACCCGGGTCGGGCAAATCATCTACCTCAAACACCTTTTGGGTGAATCCCTGTGGTCGGAAGCAACTGGGAGCCTAAGCATGGCATGACGGTATTGTCATCAGGGTAAGTCTTAGCCGGCGGGATCGTCATTCGAGGGGTCTAGAGGCCCAAATCAACCTAGATGTGCACTTAAGATACCTGGGAGGTTAGTAAGAAACCCCTGTCTCACGTAGGTTAGGTGCCATTTGGGTGCTTGCCGGGCGTTAACAATAAAAAAATTGAAATGATAAAAGCACAAAAAAATGGAAAAGAGAAATGTACATATTTGCAAACAAAAAAATCTTTTTATGATGAAACAAAAAAAAATCAAATATAAAAAAAGAAAACAAATCAATTTTGCATGATTACATTTGCGTGCAGCATCTCACTTTTAATATCGCTTGCATTCGTGTGCTTGCCTGTCGCATTTATCATCACCGCATCTTTCCCTTGCCTTCGTTAAATAAAGGCTTGGCCCCTTGACCAGTTATCAAGGACAGTCACAGTGACCATTTGCTTATTGAGCAAGGGGCCAAGTCAGAACAGAAATTCTGATTTGTTTGTTTCAGTGATATGTGCAGGGATTCAGGTAACTGAAGCAAAGGTGAAAAACAAACAAACCAAACCTTGTGTTTTATTCCAAAAAAACAAAAAAATTACATCAAGTTCCGCCCTCTCTCTCTGCATTACTCGTCCCACTACTCTCCGGGCAAAACACTCTCAAAGGTGCTACCCAACTACGAAAAGCGGTACTCCTGCCGCTCTGTACTCCTCTTCCTATTCCCACATCCCGGCGTTGATCCACGGAAGCAGCAGAGAAGCTACCAACACGAAAGCCACGCTCTCGTGCTTTTCGGTAGCGCTCCTCACCATCTCTCAGCCACTGTTCAGCAAGACCAAGGCCGATTCGGAGTTCGAATAGTTGGGCCTCCATGGCCCTTCGCTCCTCCCTTTCAGCCAAACTGTTGGCTCTTTCTCTCTCTGCGTTTCTTTCCCTCTCTGCCCGTTCTCTCTCACGGTCTTCCCTCTCTAACTGGAGAGTGATCCTCAGTTCCATAGCATCCCTGGATGAGTCGTCATCAGGATGACGCCGCAGTTCCCTCTCCAGTTCTGCTATCCTAGCCTCCTTATGCGCAGCTTGGGCAAGCGCTTCTTCCGTCTCCTTTTCCTGCCGAGTGTACCATCTCAGATACGCGATAAGGCGTAAACAAAGAGAACTCAACGCTGAAACTTTTACCTGTATACGGAGCATTCCTTCTGCCTCCGCAGCACGCTGCGTGGCGTGAGCAAGTTGCTCATGAAGCGAGTCAAGTTCTGAGGTGGGAATCCACAAGCTGGAAGAGGCACCACCTACTCCCATCGCTGGGGAGGCTGCGCCAATCTGGGCATGCTGCGACCATGTGAATTAGCAGCCAACATCTGGAATCTGGGGTTTTAATTAGGAACGTACTGTACACCTACCAAGGCGCTCGTAGCTCCGCGGGCATCGCCCAACTGTTGTTCCATCTCTGCCAAGCGAGTTCGTAAATTCGCTATCATGGCATCCCGGACATCCTGCAGCCTTACAAGTCAGCATTTTCACCAGAAAAACCAAGAAAAGGAGAAAGAAGAGAAGAGAAAAAGGGGAAACCTACCTCCACAAGTCCCCGGGGTTGGAACCGTTCTGCGTACTTTGTCCTATATAGACGCAAGTAGTCCTCGCTGTCCCGCGCCTGTGATTCTACAATCGTGCCACCCCGTTGCCAGTCCTCATACTGTTCGGGGAATCGCACGCGCCAGTCAATGCAAGTCGCCGGTCCCCGCGTCTTTCTCCCGACACGAGGTGGCGCAGCTGAATCCACCCATTCTTGAGCCAGTCCTAAAGTCCTCATAACTAATCGTAGCCGAAGCGGCTCGATTTCATTCAGGCAGTGCATCCATAGTTCCCGTCCGAACCGGGCACGACTTGCTAGAACCCACGGCTGGTTGGCATCGACCATGTCTGAGTAGGGTCTCCAGTTTACCATCGCCGTAGGGAACTCCTGTAGCTCCCGCCTTAACACCATCAGTTGGTAGGTTAGGGGTGCCGCACTCATGACGGGTTCCCACCGCCTGGCTAGCGGCACCATCACGGGTCGCCAATGTCGAGCTCTCCCCATAGGGAGGTAATAATAGCTCCATAACTGCTCGGCGCAGGTCATCAGCACCTTGCGAAAACAACAAAAAAAATACAAAACAAGCAAAACCAAAAAAAATACCTGGATGAATGGTGTGAAACCACTCACAGTCATCTCACGATCCGTTTCTTGGAATAGGCCTGCAAACAAGTGTGCCAGCATGGCGGCTCCCCAGGCATAATACCCTACTCTTTCAAGGTCTGACAGCAGCTCCAGGAAGCAACATTGGATACCATCCCCTTTCGAGCTCAGTACCAATCTCCCCAAAAGGAAGAGGAGAAATCTCCTCAAATCTATGTTACATCTTTCCCAGTTGCCGAAATCTGTGCAGTACACGGCACGGCATCCTATTTCCATCCTTTCCATGAACTCTTCTGAGGATTCGTCGTCCCGCCGACGAGTGTCGGTGAGCCCTAATGCATCCATGAGGGACGCCCTAGCTACCGACCTGTTCTTCCGACCATCTAGGTCCAAACCCAGTAACTTCTGGGCACCTTCTCTGTAGTCCGCGTAAGTGACTCCGGTCACTGCCTCGCCTTCTACCTTCAGGCTTGTGATCCGGACCACATCCTCCAAGCTGGGCACCATGTGCCCCCAGGGCATCAGGAATGCCCGGCTCACTGGGTCCCATCTCTCACACAAGGCTTGGATCAGGACTAGGTCAAGTTGGATCGGCTCGATCCGAAGGAAGGTACCAAATCCCATCACGTCTAGCCTCGCCTTCTGAAAATCTGGGAGGCCCCTGTACGCTGCTACTACCAACTCCCATAAGATTTGTGATTTCATCACAACCTACACATACAAGGAATGGGGGTGAGGTTTGGTCAGAAGAAAGGAAGAAAAAATGAGAAAAGGGCAAGAAAACTTGGCTTACGAGTTGTGATTGGGCCCTTTCGCTGAAGTGCCCTTCAAAGTCTGAAAGCCTCCTGGAACTACTACCACTGGACCTGCTTCTCTTCGAGGAATGGGAAGATTCGCCCTCCATCCAACTCTCAGAATTTTGAACTCCTCCTCTCCCGTGAGAACTTGTGCTCCTCGAGTTATTCCTCGATATACCTGGGAAGATAAAAGGGACAAGAATTTATAGAAATGGAAGGAGTGCGGGCCAAGATTGCCTCCATCACCTGTCGATGATAGCCCTCGCAATAAGACACCGACCAAGCGGCCCCATGTGTCGCTTCACCGCTCGCACAGGGTGATTGACTGGACGAAGAATAGGACGAATAGCCCCTATGTTGTCTAGGGATACCCTATCATGTTTTGGAGGACGCCCGCAAAATTTGGCACAACATCCGGGAAAAGGAACTAGGGCCGTCAGTATTGACTTCGACGGCAGATTCCCGTGGAAAATGGTCACAACAAGACGTGATTCTCCGCTCGAGGCGGAGTCTCGACAGATCCGTCACATGGGAACAGTGCAAAGGAGAAGAAGTGTAGGGAAGAAGGAACGCACAAGAGGACAAACAAGCATCAGAAAATCAAATCACTCCATTCATAATTCTACATAAGCTGTCAAAAACATCATAAACATAAAGAGGTGACGGGTCCACTAGCCCGCCAATCCTCACCATCACTCATCTCTCCGGGCACTCTCCTCCTCTCCCCCGAGGTGAGGGTCCCTCAGAAGCCTCCGGGATCCCCGTGCAGTAGCACCTGCCTCGCCTCTGGGCGCCTGCTCCGCAGCAGTGACTCGCTGCTCCTCCCCTGGCGTGGCGAAGAAGCCACTGGCGGCAAAGCGACCGGACTGGCGGAGTCGCTCCCCGAACTCTCGCGCTCTCTCGTAGCGCGTCTCCATCCCTCCTAGCCTCTGTACGACGGCCTGAAGGCCCAGCTGGAGCTCCCTCACTTGGGCCTCCAAGGCCCTCCTCTCGGTCAGATCCCGCTGTCGCTCGGACCTTCTCTCGGCTTTCTCTCTCTCTGCCTCTCTCCTCATCATCTGCAGAAGAACCCTTAACTCCAGGATGTCTGGAGAAGGTCTCTCCTCACCACGATGCCGCAGCTCCGCTACAGTCGCCACCCAGGCGTCACGCTCCTCTTCCGCCCGGGTCGCACGGGCCACCGCACCGGCAAGTTGCTCCCGGAGGGAAGCAATCTCGAGAAAAGGGGCCGAGGAGCTGGAAGATCCGCCAGCCGCTCCCACCGTCGCTGTCTGCTGGGCACGCTGGAACAAAATAAACAACGGCCGTCAGTGAAACTCCAAAATCTGAAGTTAAAAGGGCGGCACGTAACTTACCAGGAGCGACAGCTCATGTTGAGCGACGGCCAGTTGCCGCCTAGTCTCTGACAGCTGGGCGCGCGAGCCGCCGATGCCACGCGTGTCCCCAGCTTGGGGAAGCCCCGCGTAACTCTCTCTCTGCCGCCGCAGGAAGTCGGCACTGTCCTGCACCAGTACACCCCCTTGCTGTCCAGGGAGACGTACGGGCCAGTCCTCGAGCCTCGCCTTGCCGCGACTCTCCTTCCTGACGCGGCTCGGCTCGTCCGCACTCGCCCACTCATCGGCCAGGCCCAGGGTCCTTGCCATGTCCTGCACCAAGAAAGGGGTCCCATATCAGTCAAAAGGAACGCGTCCCCTGTCTAGGACGCGTCCATCATTTGAGTGCAACACTCGCCGAACCCTTTCCTCCTCGCCGGCTCGCTTCAAAACCCAAAATGAATTAAAAGAGGAAGAGATCGGAGGACCTACCGGACCGTGTTCACCTCCTCCCACGCCATCGGGCCCCTCGGGTCCCTCGGGGGCCCGAAGCGGCCCTTCCTCCTCCATGGACGCCGTTCCGTGCTCGGGCGCGTCCCTCCTTGGGCGAGGATTTCCTCGTCCCTCTCCACCTTCACCACGGTCGGGCCCACCGAACTCCATCGATCAAAAGAGGAGGAGACGAAAAAGGGGCAAGCGTGTTTCGGCGGAGGCGGGCTCGTTTGCGGGTAAGGCACGGGAGAAGAAAGGACCACCCGTCGCTTTAAATTTAAAATCAAGGATTAAGACGCGTCCTCGCGCCTGGACGCGCCCAAAAGGGGGAAAAGGAAACAAAATCCCCCCGTGCAAAACATAGTTCCCCGCTGTTCAGGGCAAGGTCTCGCGGAGCGTGCCTCAAGGGACAACTCAGTGCAAAAAAGAAAGTGTGGGAGAGAGAAAAGTACACACAACACAAAAGCCATTTCCATTTCATATAATAGCCGAAAGTACATCATACAGTGAGAAGGGTGACGTACAAGCAACTCTCTAACTCTCACCGTCACCCTCCTGGTCATCTCCTTCCTCCCTCCTCTGACGGAGATCCCTAGGGGGCCTCCGCGACCTCTGTGAACCCTGAGAAGCCGTGCTCGCCTCGCCCTGCGGTGGCACTCCAGCCTCGAAGGCGCGACGACGCTCCTCGGCCGAAGAAACCAGATAGCTGCCCATGGAAAAAGAACCAGACTGACGAAGTCGCGCCCCGCGTTCCTTCGCCCTCTGGTACCGCTCCTCGCTCTCCCGAAGCCTCCCCTCCGCCGTGCCAAGACTCAATCGGAGCTCCAGCAGCTGGGCCTCTAGAGCCCTCCTCTCGGTCTGATCCCGCTGTCGCTCCTCCCTCTCTCTCTCCCTATCCCTCTCCCTCTCTCTCTCCACGCTCTCCCTATCCCTCTCCCTCTCCTCTCTCTCCCTCATCGCCTCTCTCCTCGACAGCTCGAGGGCGATCCGCAGATCCACTACGTCGCGAGGAAGCTCCTCAGCCTCCCGTCGCCGCTCCTCCTCTAGCTCCGCAATCCGGGCGTCACGCTCTGCCACCCGGGCATCGCGCTCCTGCTCAGCACGAACAGCACGCGCCAGGGCCTCTCGGATCTCGGCCACCTGTCAAGGCACGCATGCACCGTAAGAGAACAGTGATAGAAGGAAAGTAGCTAGAAAAGGGTCGCGGCCAAGCAAGCACTCACTCGAGCCTCGCGGTCACGCTCGGCCTCCTCAGCCCGAGCCACCGCGTACGCCAGCTGCTCCTGGAGGGCAGAAACCTCCGGAGGAGGGCCCCGCGAACTGGAACCCGCTCCACCAGCCATCCGGCTGCCGCTGTCTGGTGGGCCCGCTGAAACACGGGGCAAACGTCAGTCAAAGGCTAAGCATCAAAAATCCAGGTCACAAAAAAATGCATTGCATAAACTCACCAGGATCTCCAACTCCTGTCGGATGGCCACCAACTGTCGCCTGGCGTCCGCCAACTGGGCCCGCAGGTCGGCGATCATGGTATCACGAGCATCCTGCATTACACATAAGTTAGTATCCCATGCATATACATATAGAAAGGTGGAGCAGTTTCATTTCACTTACCCCTGCCATACCACCCAAGGAGAGGCGGTCCCCGTACGTAGCTCGGTACCGTCTCATGTAGTCTGTGCTGTCCTGTACGTGGGACACTACTGGGACCCCGCCCTGCTGCCAGTCCTGGTACTGTGCTGGGAAGCGCGTACGCCAGTCCACGATCTTCGCCTTCCCCTTGGTCTTCCGCCCAATGCGGGCCGGCGCATCTACGTCTACCCACTCCTGGGCCAGCCCCAACGTCCTCATGACCAGTCTAAGCCGCAGCGGCTCAATCTCGTTCAGGCAATGGACCCACACGTCCCGCCTGAAGCGAGGAAGACCCGCTACAACCCAGGCTGGCCAGCATCGCCCATGCCCAGGTAGGGCCTCCACACCACCTGCATCACCATACATACATCATGTTAGTTACCATTCAGTCACATGCATAAACACAAAAAAAATCATACGCATCATACCATGGCCTCGAGATACTCGCTCAGCTCCCGACGAAGTGACGCCAGCTGGTAGCCGTGGGGTGCTGCAACCACGACCGGCCTCCACTGCCGCGCCAGAGGCACGGCCCTCCTGTTCCCATGCCTAGCCCTCCCCATCGGGAAATAGTAATAGCTCCACACCTGCATCCATCATACATCATTAGTACAATAATTGCATATTTAACTGTGGGAATGCATAAATAAAATGTTTACCTGGAGGAAAGGTGCGAAGCCGCTGACTGTCGTCTCCTTCTCCGAAGTCTGGGAGAGATCGGCAATCAGATGGGCAAGCAGAGCCGCTCCCCACGCATAGTGCCCCACTCTGTCCAGATCCGCCAAGATCCCGAGGAAACGGCAGTGGATGCCATCCCCCTTCGTCCCCAGCAGAAGGCGGCCCAGGAAGAAGAAAAGGAACCTCCGAAGGTCTAGATCCACCAGCTCCCGCTCGCTCGGGTCCTGGGTGAAAGCAGCACGAGCATCCCCCTCCAGTCGAGCCAAGAACTCTGCTCCAGTCTCGCTAACCCGCTGACGCGGGTCGACGAATCCGAGCGCCTCCATGATCTCCACTCGGCCGACTACCCTGCTGTCTCTATCAGTCACGCTCGTCTCTAACCACAGCAGGTCCAGGGCACTCTCTCGGTAGTCGGGGTAGGTCACCCCGCTGACTGCCTCTCCGTCAACTCGTAGCCCGGTGATCCGAGCCACGTCCTCCAGCGTCGGCACCATGTGCCCCCAGGGCATCAGAAACGCCCGGCTCGGTGCGTGCCACCGCTCCCTCAGTGCCTGGATAAGAGGAAGGTCGAGCCGGAAGGGCTCGATCCTAAGGAAAGCTCCAAAGCCCATGGCGTCCACACGCGTCCTCTGGAAATCCGGCAGCCCACGGTATGCTGCCACCACCAAGGACCAGCTGATCCGGCCCTTCATCACGCCCTGCAAACCACAAAACCAACAAAGAACACATCAGCATCATGAACAGTAATCAACAATAACACTGTATATACTATTTTATTTTATTTTTTTTTAAAAAAAATAAAATACATATATATTGTTTTTTTGGAGGCGTCCAGGCCCCTGGACGCCTCCTTCCTATTTTCTTTATTTCTTTTTTCGAAAAAAAAATCCAAGAACCAAAAATAAAAATATATATATATAATATATATATTATTATAGAGGCGTCCTAGGCCTTGGACGCCTCCTTATTTTTTAAATTTATTTTATTATTTACGTAAATAAATAAATAAACAAAAAGAAAAAGAAAACGTGGAGGCGTCCAGGCCCCTGGACGCCTCCTTCTCTCACTACCCGCCTTTCTCTCACAGCCTCTCGCACACCCGTTTTAGCCTATTGAACCACAGAGTGAGGATTCCGAGGTACTTACCGGGTCGTGATCGTCCTCTCCCGCGTCACCAGCATCCGCAGCAGCCTCCGCGGCCAGGAGAGGCACCTCCATCCCCTCCTCCGCAGCAATCTCCTCTGCTGCAGCCTCCTCGGCATCATCCCTCAACCTCCTCGCACGACGAGCCAGTCGTTTTCGCTTCCCTAGACCCTGGCTCGATCCTCCTCGCTCCATGGGGACTAAGAATAGGTCGTCTAGGGTGACTGGGTCGTCAGATTGAACAGTAAATGAGCAAAAGGGGGGGGGGGGCAGCCCTTATAAATAGGAATTAGCTTCTTTGGGGCGTCCAGGCGCCAGGACGCCCCCATAATTTTTATTTATTTCAAAATTCAAAAAATTTTGGGGCGTCCAGGCGCCTGGACGCCCCCAAAACAAAAAATCAAACAAAATAAAAAAAATAAAAGTTGGGGCATCCTGGACCCTGGACGCCCCCAAAACAAAAAATAAAATAAAAATAAAGTAAAAAATAGGGGCGTCCAGGCCTCTGGACGCCCCCAAAACAAAAAATCAAACAAAATAAAAAAAAATAAAAGTTGGGGCGTCCTGGACCCTGGACGCCCCCAAAATAAAAAATAAAATAAAAATAAAGTAAAAAATAGGGGCGTCCAGGCCTCTGGACGCCCCCAAAACAAAAAATCAAACAAAATAAAAAAAATAAAAGTTGGGGCGTCCTGGACCCTGGACGCCCCCAAAACAAAAAAATAAAATAAAAATAAAGTAAAAATTAGCGGCGTCCAGGCCTCTGGACGCCCCC